>CM017195.1:10437098-10449598 GCA_004837865.1 Musa balbisiana | reverse complement strand
ATGTGTTTTGCAATTGTTCTATGTTCTCATGCTCAACCTTTATTTGTATATCATGTTCGTGACGTATGATTTATCTTTATGCTCATACATAACTCATGGTTCATAATAGCCATCAAACAACCATCATCATGAGTTCATTCCTTTGGTTATTTTGGTAAATAAAGACAAGGAGAGAGATGAGAGAAAGAGAGAGAGATGCCCCAACATTGTTAGCATAAATGTAGGGTTTGCCCTACAAAATAATTCTAGATTTTACATGTAACATATGCACAAAAAGAAACATTGCCTATAACATCATGTATACTGAATTAACTAGCTGCTACCTACCTGTGTATCATAGATTAGAAGACCGACAGGTGCTCTTCCTTTTGGCCATTTGCCCACAAGTTTCATGTAAAAAAATTGCAAGTGATTTGGAAAGGAGCGGACTCACTTTGTAAAGGACCAACAACTAGAAATTTTAGTGAATGCCTCATAGCTATCTATTACTCTTAGGAATTGGTGCTATGTAGACAGTACATATAACAAGCCAAGCCAGCCATGGACATTTTATTTTATGTAGTAGTAGTTCAGTACATTGACAGAAAAGCCCCAGCCATCCATGACATAATGATCTAGAGCTATACATGGCAATAAGTACTTGAAAGCATTTGCCCCATATACTGAGCAAATCTCACACATCCTATATACTACTGTAGCAAATAGCAGTTCATGGCAGCAGCACAGTCTTAAGGGCATTTAGCAGAACCACATACGCAGTGGTGTGGTAAATTGTCCGTGCGTCGAGTGCATGCCATAGTACTAACATCAAACATCTTGTCGTTCTCGGCATCCTTCGTGACACCAAAGGAATAGCCAACTGATGCATCTGCGGCAGCTTTTACCTTATTCTCTCCGGGAATACTGTTGATGTCCTTCTTGGCCTCCTCGTTGTTGCTTCCACCAGCACTACTGGAGCTAAACACAACTTTGTTATCAGCATGCACGTATTCCTTTACCTGAATGCCTCGAAGAGAGCTACCCAAGGGATTGTCCTCAAGCATTCTGCCCTCCACACCAGTTTTGGAGAGGATGATGACCAAACCAAATGTAAAAACAAGCACAAATGACATCTTCATTGTTGATAAGCTACTACAAAGCAAAAAATTCACCATTTCAATACTAAGGTATCCTATATGTAACAATTAATTTCGAGCTTTGATATATTCAACAGATACATGTGCTAATATGGTTAAGTAAATAGCTAAAACTAGCATGAGTCTTGGAACTTACCTCAAACTCAAAATTAATTGGTATAATATCTAACTATTGATATCGTCATTTTTGCTTTGATGCAGCTTATCAAGAATGAAGATCTCATTTGTGCTTGTTTTAATATTTGGTTTGATCATGATCTTCTCCAACACTAGTGTGGAAGGTGAATACATCAAGAATCCCTTGAGTTTCTCTCTCCACGGAGATAAGGGAAAGGAAAACATGGTTCATCAGGATAAATCTTTCTTCAGTTCTAGTGTTGGTGGAAAGAGCAATGAAGAAACTAAGATGGACATCAACAATCTTGGAGAGATGAAAGGAAAAGATATCGAAAATCCATCACTTGCCACCAATAAAGCCAAAAGCAAAAACCATGACAAGGACAAATACAACAAGTGTGATGGTGATCCTATTGCACAAACCCTAGGCATGTCCATGGACACACACCATGTGATATCGATCAATGACTACCAAACGAAGTATCGTAATATTCCTAAGCACCCTTAAAGCCCTGCAGCCTGGCACTGTTGACTCTTACTAGTAGTGTCTGTGTGTGGCAAATTTGCTCAGTATATAGAGCAAAATAGTTTCAAGTAATATGTGCTGCATATGTCCTTAGGTTGTGTCATGGATGACTGAATCCTCCTGGTCAATGTACTAAACTACTAAGTAAAATAAAATGTCCATGGCTAGCTTGGCTTGCTACATTATATCCGCACAATACAAACTCCTAAGAGAGACAGAAAGCTATGGCTTTCACTATTATTTTTACTGATTTCTAGATTGACTAGATATTGTGGCTCTTAGTCCTTCACAAACTTAAACCACACCTTTCCAAATCGCTTGCAATTTTTTACATCAAGATCACCTGCAAAATATTGGACTTCTACTCATGTATGTCTCATCATTCTATCTTCTACAATACATATGTAGGTAGCTACCTAGTTAATTTAGTGTACATGATGTTAGAGGCAATATTTCTACTGATGCATCTGTTGTTTGTAAACCCCATAGATTTAACAAGCACATCAAAGTTGAGTTCTTGCTCGAAGATATTAATTATTAGCTTTGTTAGGCAATGTTACCAGCTATGCATCTGTTCCATGGAAACCCTAAAGTTTTTCTTGCGGGGTGGAGTAAACCCTAAAGTTCTAACAAGCACACCAAAGTAGAGTTCTTGCTGGAAGACAAGATGAACTTTGTTCGTGATGATAACTAGGCTTCTATGTCTTCATGAAGAACCTTGCCAGATGAATTTATGCAAGCATATAATGGAGGTGTTTGGCTTGCAAGATCAAATTAGTGTTTGGTTCTTCCATGAACACGTACACTTGGTTCGCAATGATTGAATGGAGATTCCTTGATGCTTTGAAGTGCGTTGGTGTTGAGGCATGCGGCTCGTCTTGGAATCTGAATGAGATCAGACAAGTTATATGATTGTGTCTGATGATTGAAAGTTTTAAGATCATCTCATCTTACGTACATATGTAGCTTCGTATACCAGTATCAATATTATTTATATATATGTGTATGAACTCGAGAAGGGACATTAACAATATCTTGACAGAATAATATTTCAGACACTACTCAAAACCAAAATTTCTTTTTCTTTCCTTGTATTTAGATCAAATTTATCACCTTAACCAAATTCATTTGCCAGTTCATTGACATGATTCAAGTCTTGAGAGATTCTTGAGGGTCCGAGAAGAACAAACCTAACAGCCGAAATCATGGCCATGTTTTCTTGTTCCGATAGGAACATCATTGCCCTGTTAGTATAGCAAGTTATAGGACGAGTACCGTCCTTGCGGGTCACCAACTATTTCTCGTTTGGCATGACAAACTGTTTAGGGTTAGGGTAAGAGTCCAAATAGCACGCACAAAAATTCCTTTCAAGATAACTTATTCCTTGAGAGATCCGAAGGATGTTTGGTGATCTTCCTAAGCACCCATAAAGCCCTGCTGCCCTTAACTGTTATTTGCTATTACACTATAGGATGTGTCAAATTTGCTTGGTGGAGAGAGCAGATGCTTTCAAGTACTTTGTGTCATGGATATCTCCACAACATGTAATGGATATCTGGATCTATTGACCAATGTCCTACATTACTAAATATAATAAAATGTAATGACTAGCTTGGCATGTTATAATTTCTATGCACTCAATACCAGCTGCTAAGTGAGAGAGAGCTATGGCATTCACTATGTTCTTGAATCCATAGTGAATGGATTTCACTATGAATTCATGACTAAGCATTGGGTTTCGTGCGGGCCTAACGAGAATGCTTGACAGCTGACATCATTAGCCATGCATGTCATCATAGCATTGTCAAATGAGACAAGCACTGACTTCATTAGTCATGTACTGTCTCTCTTTTGGTTGCACATGCCCAATGCCTTCTCAGCCTCCTCCTCTCTCAGGGCCACCTGCGATGTCTTTGAGAGAACCACAATAGGATGAGAAGGGAGTTAATGCTCAATCGAATTCTCACAATTTGTGTGCATTTCTCATGTTTTTATTTTGAGAAAATTGCTATGTCAAGTAGGACGCCAATCATGATGATAGATATTGGAAGATTTCATGCAGTAGTACTAAAAGAGGCTTTCTTGATGCAGATGGAGGGTAATACAACATTGTGTTATATATTTCTTACACAATCTCACTCATTCCGTGTGTATCTCTCATAGAATGAGTTTTCTTGAAAGGTTTTGGTAGGTGCTATTTGGACTCTTACCCTAACCCTAAACAGTTTGTCAAGCCAAAAGAAAAATAGTTGACGACTCGCAAGGACAGGACTCCTGTTATAAGTTGCTTTACTAACATGGCAATGATGTTCCTATCGGAACAAGAAAACATGGCCATGTCAGGTTTGTTCTTCGCGGACCCTCAAGAACCTCTCAAGACTTGAATCATGTCAATGAACTGGTAAATGAATTTGGTTAAGGTGATAAATTTGATCTAAACTCAAGGAAAGGAAAACAAATTTGGTGTTGAGTAGTGTCTGAAATCTGATTCTGTCAAGATATTATTAATGTCCCTCCTCGAGTTCATACAAATATATATAAATAATATTGATACTGGTAAATGAAGCTACATATGTATGTAAGATGAGATGATCTCAAAACTTTCACTCTTCAGACATCAATCATAGAACTTGTCTAATCTGGTTCAGATTCAAAGACGCGTCGCACTTTAAAGCGTCAAAGAATCTCCATTCAATTATTGCGACCATGTGTACGTGTTTCATGGAAGAAGAAACTCCTCTCTCGGGAAGAACCAAAAACTATTTCGATCTTTCAAGCCAAACACCTCCGTTATATCCTTGCATAAATTTATCTGGCTTATGTTCCTCATGAAGACATCGAAGCCTAGTTTTCATCACGAACAAAGTTCATCTTGTCTTCCAGCAAGAACTCTACTTTGGTATGCTTGTTAGAACTTTAGGGTTTACTCAAAGAGGTTACATCAGAAAGCAGATGCATGGCAAAATTACTCAAAAGTTGCCATGCATTTTTCTGCCTAAAGTCCAAAAAAAAAAAATCATCCAAATTGTATAGTGCTTTAAAAATATTGCATAGAGTTTTTGTTTTAAAATTACTGTATAGTGTTTTGATTTCAAAAACATTATAATGCTAGTTCAAAAATACTATACATATATTTTTTTTATTTTGAAAACACTATATAGTGTTTTCAAAACAAAGACACTATATAGTATTTTTTTAAAAATTAAATAGTGTTTTGTGGAGATAAACTAGCCTACAAAAATATTATAAATAGTTGGTTTTTTTTTGTATTTGGTCGAAAAAAAGGACAGCATTTTGAGGGGGCATTTTTGAAAGATTAAAAATAAGGATCACCATGAGAATGATGTTTGAATTCAATTCTAAAAAGCTATATAAATCTTACAACTTTTGAGCTTGATGTTTTATTGTTGATTCCCTTAATTATTCCTTTGGTATAAAGTCACTGTTGGCATTTGATCTTGATAATATTCTGACAACTATTTGAAGTCAATATTCACTTCAAGGAACATATATATCAATTTATATATAAACATGATAAATATCCATAAACACATTGTCACTCGATGAGGAGATGGATGGATATAGCTAGAGATCGCCCATTAATGGGCCAGAAAGAGAGCAGGCCATGTTAAGTGTTCTACTTAGTTTTCTTATATAGTTTGCTCATAGAGTGATACATTTTTTTATGTATGCATCTTATGGCACCAAATAAAAAAATTCATCATTTTCTATTTATGTGTATGTAAATTTTTTAATATCTAGTTGTATGAGATTTGATTCTTTTGTTTTATTTGCTTTCAAATTTGATTAGTCAGAAAATAAAGCTTCATTTGGGGGGAATTTAGGCCAGAAAATATCGAGTGTTTCCTTGTTCCCGTAGAGAAGGACGGGAAACCTCTACAAATGCGTTTGTTCTTCTTGTAAGCATGACTCCTTTTCCTAGAAAAATGATATGTTTCACTGATTCCATAAATTAGGGTTCTTGTAATGGTCGTTGTGTGTTCGAAAGATGATTTTCGATATGTCTTCTTCGCACACTCATATTTGATGATACCCGGATCAAAGGTCCAGTATTGTAAAGATTTGTGTTCCCTTTCATCTAGCAATTCATCTACTTCTGGAATAGAGTATTTGTCCTTAATGGTTATACTGTTGAGAGTTTGGTAATCAATGCACATTCGCCATGTCCTATCCTTTCATACGAAGAGCATCGGTGAAGAGTAGGGGCTGCAACTTGGTCGAATAACTCTTGTTTCGAGCATCTCTTTTACAATCATTTCTATTTCATCCTTCTGAAGATGTGGATACTGATATGGCCGAGTATTTGCTGGAGGTTTGCTTGGAAGAATCATTATACAATAATCATGTCGTTGGGTAAGAGATAGGTTGTGCGGTTCATCAAATAGATATGAAAATTTAGCAAGCAAAGGAAGTAGGTTTGGATCTTCAAATTCTGTTGACTCTCCCTTAGTTTGCTACTCAAGTTGTACTAAAAAGTCATTGCATACTTTATGCAAAACCTTCTCCATTTATTGTGTGCAAATCGTCGTTATGTCGCCTTCATTTATTTCGTGCAGTATCACTTGTAAAATCCCCTTACTGTAAAATTTCATAATTAGTTTCATAAAATTCCAGGAAACATCACCTCATGGCCTCATGATCATCAAGAGGGAGGAGGAAGAAATATGTAATTATCTATTAGTCCTACAGCAACAGTTTCGCCCGCGGGCATCTTTGGTTACACTTTAGGGTTCTGCTGTCGGCGACCTTTACATCGAACTTGTTGCAACCTTCGATGTGGAGTGTCATCCAAGTAGTAACCTTACTGTTTAAGATGTTATTAGTGCTGCCCATGTCGATGAGAACAATGATCGATTGTTGTTTGAGAAGGCCTCCAACTTTCATCGTTTGCAGGTTTGAGTAGTTGGCTAGCGCGTGTACCATAATGTCTGTCGGTTGTGGCTCTTCTTATGTATCTTATTTTTTATGTTCAAGGCTCTCTTTTGAATGTTCAGTGACCTCTTCTTCTACTGGTTCAATCATAAAAAGTCTCCCTTTTCTACATCGATGCTCGCGGCTCTACGGCTCATCACAGTGCCAACATAACCCCTTCGTAGATCACTCCTGAAGCTCTTTTCTTGTCAACATTTTTGGTATAGGGGCTCGGTTGACAGTAGGAGGGGCTAAAGGCTTCAGTATTGCTGGTCGGGGAGTGACCCTAGTCCTCTGGGCTTTATGATTCAATCGCTCCTCTTGAAGTCGTGCGAAAGAAATGACTGTCATAAGCATGTATGGTTGTCGCGCTTTAACTTCTCCCTAGATCTCCGACTTCAAGTCCTCAATGAAGGTCCCCAATAGCTATTTTTCAGATCAATCATGAGTTTAATTAGATAATCTTTTAAACCTAATTTAGTATTCCTGAATGGTGGAGGTTTATTAGATCTTTGCTAGTTGTCCATCAATATTCTCGTAATCGGTTGGTCCGAAGTGGATCAGCGGTCCTTCTTTGAATTGTCATCATGAGAGGACTCCATGAGTATGTTCAAACTAGTCAAACTATTGTATGATATCCCCTTCAAGATGTATAGTCACAATTTCCACCATAGATGTGTCCGTGGTTTTGTGGTACCGAAAATATTGCTTCACATGCGAGATCCAACCAATCGGGTCTCCTTCTTCCCATCTATGGAAGTCCACCCTCATGCATGGATAGTTGGGATCGGTCATAGAGCCTCTCCTCTCTTGGAAGTCATCTCTTCGAGCTTGGTGCGATTGGGCAGAGCTCTCTCCTTGATGTGATTTCTTCGGGCTTAGTGGTCAGCCCAAATTGAGTTCGGTAAAGAGAGTCTGAATCTTATCCTCCATTCACGCCTCAAAGGCTTCGAATTTAGAGTTGATTGTCTTCTAAGATGCCATAGTATATGCCTCCAAATATGTGATATTAAGATCTCTCTTTTGTTGTCGGGTTAAAGGCATGTATAGGTTGAGAGAAGTGATGGTCAAAAGGGTTGGTGGATTGGTAGATGTAGGCTGTGATAGATGGTAGCAAAGGTTTAATAGAAATCAGTGGAAGTTGCTACAAGTATGTGTTGTCTTGTAATAGCAGAATTGTCATCGAATAAACAGTGGTTTCTCGACGAAATTTCTAGCAAAAATTGAGAGAATTGAGGAGGAAATTTAACATAAAATCTTGATTTATATAACAGCAAGGATGACCAATTTAATCAAGAAAATTTCGATAGTATAACAATAAGGAAATTGGTGTAAGTTGCGATAGCAAAATTCTCGTCGAAAAATTTTAGCAGTTTACGATGAAAATTTGCAGCAACATAAGAACATTTTTAGTGATGAATTTCTCAATAGATCAGTCTTAGATGGAAGCCAAGATGATCTTTAAAGCGTATAAGAAATTTTGTTCAAAAAGGATTGCAAATAAATCGGTTAAGGCAACAATATACGGTTGAAATTTTCTGCAATAATCCTTTGTTCGCAAAGATGATAACTTTTGCTACGAAAGGAGTTTGCAATAATATAGGAATGACTTTTTTTAGATTTTTGAATAAGGATAACTAAATTGCAGCAACAGTAAGGTATGAAACCATAACTTGTTGCAATTCACGGGGAGATCAAAGGATGATCCACGGTGGTGGAGATGATGGCAGAATTCGGCGACGATCTTTTAAGCAATTATGGGAATTGCTTTGGGCGGCTATAGAGGGCTAATGAATGGCTGTGAAAAGGCAACAATACGCCAATAATGTTGCTTTGATACCAGGTGTTTGAACCCTTATAGATTCTAAGCTTGGGGTTGATCTCTTTAGGGGATCGACCTCCTCGGAACTCTATAGGGGTTCCTTCCTCCAAATTGCTACTCAAAGGCTGTAAAAAATATTCATCTATTGCTTGAGAAAAGAAGATGAATACATGACTATTTATAGGGCTTCTAAACCCCAACTATTAACAGGACTCGTACTCGAGACTCCTACTCAATTAGGACTCCTACTCAAGACTCCTATTCCTTTACAACTCCTAATGTTTCTCTAAGAAACAATCTCCTAACTCTAATCGGCCTCTTCACCTCTTTAATAGGGGTCGATAAAATAGATTTTACATAAATACCCCGCTGGACTCTCCCAGCTAGAGTCCTAACAATGCCAAGGAAGGTGTTGATGGAAGAAGACATCCATGGAGGAGGCCAAGAACAGTCTCTCTCTCTCTCTCTCTCTCTCTCTCTCTCTCTCTCTCTCTCTCTCTCTCTCTCTCTCTCTCTCTCTCTCTCTCTCTCTCTCTCTCTCTCTCTCTCTCTCTCTCTCTCTCTCTCTCTCTCTCTCTCTCTCTCTCTCTCTCTCTCTCTCTCTCTCTCTCTCTCTCTCTCTCTCTCTCTCTCTCTCTCTCTCTCTCTCTCTCTCTCTCTCTCTCTCTCTCTCTCTCTCTCTCTCTCTCTCTCTCTCTCTCTCTCTCTCTCTCTCTCTCTCTCTCTCTCTCTCTCTCTCTCTCTCTCTCTCTCTCTCTCTCTCTCTCTCTCTCTCTCTCTCTCTCTCTCTCTCTCTCTCTCTCTCTCTCTCTCTCTCTCTCTCTCTCTCTCTCTCTCTCTCTCTCTCTCTCTCTCTCTCTCTCTCTCTCTCTCTCTCTCTCTCTCTCTCTCTCTCTCTCTCTCTCTCTCTCTCTCTCTCTCTCTCTCTCTCTCTCTCTCTCTCTCTCTCTCTCTCTCTCTCTCTCTCTCTCTCTCTCTCTCTCTCTCTCTCTCTCTCTCTCTCTCTCTCTCTCTCTCTCTCTCTCTCTCTCTCTCTCTCTCTCTCTCTCTCTCTCTCTCTCTCTCTCTCTCTCTCTCTCTCTCTCTCTCTCTCTCTCTCTCTCTCTCTCTCTCTCTCTCTCTCTCTCTCTCTCTCTCTCTCTCTCTCTCTCTCTCTCTCTCTCTCTCTCTCTCTCTCTCTCTCTCTCTCTCTCTCTCTCTCTCTCTCTCTCTCTGGAGCAAGGAGAGGAAAGTTTTGGCTACTCTAATACCAACATCAATAACCATCATGCCATACCCAGAGATCAGTACAACAACTGGGTGAATAGTCCAGGGAATATGCCGGGAGATGGCGGAAATGTCAGTGGCACAGGATGAAGCCATGGTTCCTGAAACTACGGTTGGCTTTACTAAGCAGCATGTGTGATGCCATACGTGCTACGAGTACATGAATAGGTTTCAGGTGCGTAGACCACGCATGGATGTCAACCCCTGCTCTGTGAACCTTACTCCCTTCTGTAATATAAGACCAGTCTCTCTCTCTCTCTCTCTCTCTCTCTACCATACACACGGAGGTCAAGGTTTGTAGAAAGAAGTTAATTATATGAAGGAAAGAAGTTGATACTATCATGCTGAATTAACTATTTACAAGCATCATCAAGCAAAAATGCATATATCTGTCTTTTCTCGAGATCGTTTCTCACCATATAATCAGGTTCTATGTGTTTAATTTGAGCTATTACTTTGGTGCCGAGACGAATTATACATCCAACAAATCTCGTTCTGGCCATACCGAACAGAATGCATCGACTATGAAGTCGTTGGCACGCTTGCTGGATCAGCGAGGTAGTATCACCATACCAACTATCTTATGCTAGCAAACGTTCTGACCTCCTAAGTTATTCTTCTCTGGTACATATGAATCCTCGTGCGAACCACCAGGAACTGTTAGCATGTCACCGGTGCAGCTCCAAGAGCCTCTCAGTAATTATTTGCATCTACTACTTCATTCTCCTTTGTTCTTCTAGTGTCACATCTTGCTCTCTTTTCCTTTCCCTGAGTAAAGATAAAGAGTAAACTAGCCCATTCAAGATATAATAAAAATGACAGGAACAAAGAAATTTTGGTAAAACATGAATAGAAAGAGATCCAATTAGGAATTAGATAGATGAAAAGACTCCAAAAGAAAATATCAAAGTGGAAGTAAAGCAAAAGGCAACGAGGAAGAAACAAGCCAAGACATCCACAGCGTCATGCACTTAGGATTGAAGATGTGGATGAAGTGTGAGAGAAATAGATTTCCATTTCCATGAAGAAAAACTCGAGTCAATGAACCTGTCTGATCTGTCCTGCTCCATTTATCCTATAGAAGACATCATCATAGGATAAGCTCCTTGTTTTGCTAACAAGACTGTCATCTTATAGCATGATTACGAAGGTATTGCTAGTCATAGGTGTCAAACAAGCCAATCACATGAGTGATGACACGTGTGACTTATACGAAATTTTTTTGCTTATTATATTTTAGCATTTATCACTTTCTATTGTCTATTGTATATATACATATATATATTGTGATGTCCTTGGATCCATGCAATGGGAATCGGATCGTGATGAGATCATGATAATGAGATCAATTCACCTTTAAACACAGATCCTAAATAATCCCGGTCATAGGTTACTCGATAGGGACATCGTGATAACCAGACAGACTGGTGTGTTGTATACCCGTCCATATGATGGATGCAGCTAGTCTCATAGCTTCTCGTGTTGGGACACAAGATACAATACAGGTGCTCATTGGAGAATGAGTTCACTGATTGATCCGCTTACGGAATACTGGATGGTTGATGATGCCTTATTGTCATACAACGATTCCGTAGTCTTAGTGGTGTATCTGGTCCTTAGACTTGAGACACTAAGGATGTCCTGTATGAGTGCTCCACTCTTTGATACTAGACTTATAGGATTGGATGTCCCAGATCTAGTACAGCTGGTCATTGGGAGTGGTAATTGATCTTACGAGGGATATTGAGTGTCGATAGATGATCATCCACTCTCGACATCATGAGAGGAATATCCCATGTGTTCTTGCTTAGACAAATCTCTGGTCAGGGTCATTCAGGTTGAGAGAGAAAGAGTTCTCCGGGAGAATCCAATTAGAGTGAGACTCGAGTAGAAACCGTATGGGTCTGACAGCACCATGCCCGATATACGGTCTCTGAGATATTAGATGAATGAGAGATTACAGGTACACGGTAACTGAAGATAGATAGGTCCAATGGATTGGATTCCCCTGTATCGTCTGGGGACTACGGCGTAGTGGCCTAGTACGTCCGTAGTCGATGAGTCGAGTGAATTATTACAGAGATAATAATTCATTGAGCCAGAAGGAGTTTTAACAGCTATGACTCACAACTAGCTCGATATTAGGCCTAAAGGGTCACACACATATGGTAGGCATTGCGATGAGTAGAGGTTCGGATATGAGATATCCGCCGGAGCCCCTATCTTATTGGATATCCAATAAGCCCCTGAATTATTGGATCCCATGGACAAGATCCAATAAGAGCCCATGAAAGATTATTGGATAGAGATCCACTAATCTAAAAGGCTTGGGTAATTGGATGCAGATCCAATACCGACTAGGGGAGGATACATTAGGGTTTGACAAAGGACCTCTATAAATAGGAGGGATTCAAAGCCTCATAGGCTAGAGCCTTTGTTTACCTCTCCTATTCTCCTCCCTCTCTCCACCTTTGGAGTTTTGAGGAGCCTAGTCGCAGCCCTGCTTTGTGGATCACTGCTAGAGAGGAGGACGCTTGACCTCCTTCACCCTCTCCTAGAGATCTGCAAGGAAACAGGGATATACGATCTCCCTAGGTAATACAATCTATTCTATACAGTTTGTTTCGCGGAATTTTGTGCATCAATCTTCGGACGACGACAAACATCTGTTTGAGAATAAGGAATTTTGTTTTCTTATTCT
>CM017195.1:10217098-10427098 GCA_004837865.1 Musa balbisiana | reverse complement strand
TTTTGAGGAGCCTCGTCGCAGCCCTGCTGTGTGGATCACCACTAGAGAGGAGGACGCTTGAAACAGGGATATATGATCTCCCTAGGTAACACAATTTATTCTATATGCAGTTTGTTTCACGGATTTTTGCGCATCAATCTACGCACGACGACGAACATCTCTTTGAGAATAGAAAATTTTATTTTATTATTCTTCCGCTGCACATGTGATGTCGCCCCTAAGATTTCCCAATAGGTATTCCAGCTACCATCCGACAACCTAGTTTTTTCAGCTAAATATCATCGCATCACGGACGGAGCCATCTCACTTGTCATTTTTTCAGCCACCAAATGATGGAGCCATATCTGTCTAAGACAGAAGCAGTAGATCTGCTTTTCTATGCTTCTGTTCTTAGAAAAAGCAGATGATCTACTCTGCCGGTTTCAGCAATGACTACCATCAGAAGCAAAACAACATTTGGAGCGTTCCAATCCTCTCAAAAGGAAAGTTATAGAGTCTCAAGACAAGTGGAGTAGAGAACATGACGAGAAACAAGAGATAAGTTTCTGTTGAACTCAAGGAAGTCTTGCATGCACAGGATTCACTGTCTAGAATCTTGAAGACTATCAATTGTGAAGGTATCTGAAAGCTTATTTATACAGAGGAAACCAGAAAGCAAACTGAAGTGGTATTGATTAAAATATTAAGGGCCTTCCACTCAAGTCAAAATCATAAGATGGTGGGTGGTTATACATCACCAAAGAAGCATATTTTAATAGCAATAATTGATTAGTGCCAAGATCTTGAAGGCACTGAGCAAGCCTCTCAAACACGTATCTACCAGCTTGCTAATTGAGGGGCTATCAGAAATCAGTCACCAGATAATCCTCAACCTTGCCTGATGCAATTTGCAACATGAGTGGCCTTTAAGAAAGGCAGGATTCCACAAAAGGAAAGGCATAAAGATGACCACCTTTGGTGTATTACTTAATTATCTTCCTCTTCTGATTAGGTTGTTCTCTTATTGGTAGAATAAAAAATTAACTTGTATAAAGGAACATGAAGGATGCTACAAGTTTGGAGACAATAACAAAACTAGTACCATTGTAAGCCATAGTTACTAATACAATAACAATTGCATTCATCATAACTATAAAATTCATGTTCTTATGTTACCACTTTTCTGTCCTAAAGCTTCTTGAATAAGCTTTAAGATAGTGTAAAAAAGTCAAAACAGGGTTTTAGATGAAGAAATTCTTGATGAAACTAGTGTTCAACTGTTATTCTGAGCTGCAAGGAGAAGCATATGAAAAAAGATTATTTGAATACAAACAAGAAGGAAGAATTTACATACTAACCATAATTTGACTACAATGTTTATATGAATAACTCAAAATGTAGAACGCTGAGCAATCCTTCAAACCAGGACAATTACTAAATCAACTTAGAAATACACTTGAAATATGAAGTTTGTGAGATCAGCATTCTATATATGTGTGTGTGTGTGTGCACGCGTATGCGTGTATATATGTATATGTATATATACATATACACACACACATATATATATATAGGAGTGGGAGACAAAGAAACAAATAGGTGTTAAGAAAGGGCAAATAAACTAGCACCACCTATTTCATGTGGAGTTACAAAGGACAAAAAGTTTAACAACTTGATTTGATCCACCTTTCTATAAGAGTAGCACAATAAATTGCACCATATACATGATTTTAGAAGACATATTTGGCAAGTTCCAGATGACTGCATGAACTCTTAATAACAGCATATAAACCTACTTGACCACAAAACCTATAGCTGACACAACATATATAGCAACTATAAAAAGAAGAGATACATGCAAGATAATAATAATCAAGATGGCTCAAAGCACTGATTACAACCATAAGCAGTCATTTCACATGTTAATTCACACCTAAAGCTATTTGAGGGAGCCTCACCAGTCATTAAAAGCAATAAGATGATAGATGACTAGTAACAATTGTATTATGAGCAATAAACAAAAAAGACAAGAAAGAAGGAAAAGATAAACACTTGTTTCAAATGCAAACAAAAACACAAAGTTAATTAAGGGTAGAAAAAAATCGAGTACAAACTGCCACTTGAAAATCAACAAAAGGGCTACCGAATGGTAAGATACTTCACGGAGCCAAGTTACTGGTTACCATACATGTAAATAATGTGGAAAAAATTAGTATAAGACTAATCTAAAAGAATAGAACTGGATTATACAGGTTTTCTTCCCCCTCTCTGAACAGTATCATCCAACTGGGCATGTAAGCTTTGCAAAATCCCTAAGAATGTGAAGTCCAAGTCAAAAGGCATAAAAAAAATATACCACCTAGAACAACAAAAAGAGAGTACAACTAAAAAAACAAATAATACAAAAGTTAGTAGATGAATATATTTCCTCAAGCCACAGAGAATTGCTAGTGCAGCGCTACAGGCAAGCAAGGAAATCATAGTCCATCTGTAATATATGATGTCTATAGTGCCCGAGATATTTTGAACTGCAAAAGTTCCTCTTCTGAAATGAAAGTGTACTCAATACAGCATACCATGATCCATAAGCGACATGTCCGCACAGACATACACTGACCAGCAGAAGTTTCTTATTTTAATTAACTTTTATTATTTGAATGTGCCATTCCAAAGTAAAAATTCTAGACAAGCAATGTTTTCCAACCAACAAATTCATGCTGAGACTGAGTAATGGGTATTAGGAATCAAGGTTGTAGAGGATTTACACTCTTCATCTCCACTCTTCATATCATTTTCCAAGTATACCAGAATAGGAGTTCCACATAAGCTACTTGGTCATTTGTAGTCTAGCAAACTTCATAAGCCTACTATGTATTTTGTTGAGCTCACATAGTTGCTCAAGCTCTAATCAGCAACACTGACATTATATGTAAAAAAGTTGATCAAGAATTAGTATTGGTTATAACCGATATATACGGTATAGTTTAGGGATCACAATTTAGGTCGAAATGGCCATGTAAAAAGACCATCCAAAATTAAATGTTAGTGCAGCTTTAGATTAAAAAAAGACCATCTTATTCCCATGTTTTCCCACTAATGTTGAGGTTTCCTTGCATAGGAATTTCCCTTCGGTCTAATAGTATATATGATGACCTTTTAACAAGTTAAACCTGAATAAGCATCTAGATTTCACAATCATTTCTTTTCCATGAGAAACTTAAATATTCAAATTAATGCCTATATATCTACATGCTGGTCAAATGCAGAACTTTTTCTACAACCCAAAATTCTTGTTCATCAAAATTTACATATTGATGCTAGCTATCTAGTTCTCTTGTTTTTCATAAATAGGTTTCTTTAGTTTTCCTAAACTTGATGCAGCTTTCACATAATTAGTTTGGTGACTTTCAACCCCTCTAGAGATATATCCAGATATATGCCCAAGAATTAAAATAAAACCTATATGATGATTTTAATTTGACATGCTAATGATATGATATGTTAAAGAAGATAACAAGATTTTGCAATAAGAGACTGACCACTGGAAGTACTACTGTATATGAAACTACTTCTATCATTCAGAGTAATACTGCATTACAAAATACCAAGCCCTCCAATTTACATCAATCTTAGTCAGAAATAGTTTATATTTTGCATCTACTAACACTCTCAAATTACATATTTATTGCAATATAAAATGTAACTCTCAACAGATATTCATCAACATGCTATAATAGTACTACAATCATTGTCCACACAAAAACCATGCACCTTAACATCCCAATGCAGTTACTAATTTACACCACCACCCCCGCTTCCTTGGTTATTTCCTTCATCCCCATATGAGGGTTGCTGGCCAGTGCTGCCACTACCACGGCTGTTATACTGTTCTCTAGGTATGCTATGATGGTTATCAATACCACTCCCAGAGTATCCGAGTGTGCTCTTAACATTTTCCATCTCCATGAAGGTCATTTTATGTGTGGCCAAGATGCAAATCATCATCGAGAAAACAAGAAGAAGCCATGGAAACCTTGATTTCATCCTTGATTTCTCTTGCTGCTTCACGAGGACAAGATATCGAGTTCAACCACAAAACAAGAACATATAAAGTATTAAAGTTAGTCCTGGAGAATTTCTTTACATAAAACCTTTCAGGGTGAAGAAAAACAAACAAAGATGTGAAAAACAACCCACCAAAGAGTAACCAAGGAGATTGGATGCCTTATGTTAGAAATTAAGGGAAACATCAGCATTTTATAGTGAGAGGTGAACAACAGGCTTGTAACTGTAGTCTGCACCATTGGCAGACATTGCTTAGTGGGATGGCCTCATATTTCCTCAAACGTGTAATAAACTAATTAATCGACGGACAAAGGAATTCAGTGATGTGATATGGCACTCCAAATACTAACCTACTTTTAACTAGTGTTTGCAATGTAAAAAGTTGATGTGGCCCAAATATTTCCTTAAATCTTCCATTTTATGGCCATCAACAAATATATTCCTCATAAAATTATCTGTCAAAGGTCAGAGATGACTACTGGTTTTAGCTTTGTTTTCATGTAAATAGACTAGTTTGAACCTTTGACAAGATAAAGATGAACCCCAATAAGACAGGAAAAGAGAAAAAAGAAATAAACACTTCTGTCTTTCTTCCATCAAACCCATAAAACATGATCAAATTATAGAAGTTGAAAAACTAACTTAAAATGAGTTTACCTATTCTCCAATATTGTTAACCAACAAGGTTTCCTAGTGATAAGACAAAATCTGTATGTTTTTTTTTTTCATTTTAACTATTTAGGTATTGAGAATCAAAACTATCTGCATTAATATATGAAATACCTAGTTTTTGTTTTCAAAATTTATCATTTTGAGAACTACTGGTGCTTCCACGTACCTCAAACTATTGCCATTTACATGCACGACTGGGCTTCATTGAAACAAGACATAAAAAAATTGAAGCAAAAATAAGGTGAAAAACTAGAAGCAACTTTAGTTAGTTTATAGTGCTAAAAGAAGTGAGTATAATAAGCAGTTGCTATGCCATAACCTTTTCATTAGCACAGACCTTATTTCATGTTGCACTAAAGGGTCTGAAAGGATAGGTTAACAAAAAAGAGAGTAAACGGTGCATAGAAATGATCCAGCTCAATACATGAAAAAAAGGAGACAGTAGTGAAGGCTAATCCAAAACCAGAACAATAAGACTTGAGGCCCTTGTAAAGGTTTACCTTATTGAGTGAAAAAAATAGAACAATGGCAGAAATTTAATGGGAGAGTTTAACAAACCTATTACACATGTATATAATATGTGTCAAGTAGTGAATAAATAAAACATCAGGCACCAAAATATTCAATTAATAGATGGCATTTTCCTTTACATTAAACTTAAGTATTTCCTGAACAAACAGTAATAAGTTTGGTACACCTATTATTCATGTCAGAGAAGTATAGTAGTTTAACAAAAATAATTGCTTCATTAATACATGAAGATCAATCCAAAATAATGACAAATCAGACAAACTAACCTTATTGCTTTATTTCAAGGGCATCAGCAAGCATCAATGCATTTATTTGTCTCTTTTGCAGATCACTGGTGAAAATAATCTCTTTTATTTAAGTAGTAACACAAACCAGACAAACAGACTCATGGTTCCATAAATTCTTCCTCTCCACTCATACATTTTTGACCAATGTCAGGTAAACAACAATCGAGTTAGTGGGTTTTCTTTTAGATAAACATATAATTATCTTTAAGTAATCATAACTTCTTCCACTAGGTGAATGGGCTGCTTCACTTTCTGAAAAGCAAGTACAAATTAAGTTACCTCTAGGGAAAGACCACCATCCAAATCTTTACTATGCCCATAGCATCGGTTAGTGCTGTCTCAGCACCACCATGAGATAAAATTAAACACTTAACATTGTAAAATTTAGTGCTAAACAATTGATTAGGCATTGAAATCTTCCAGATGGTTGTTACCAAGCCCACCAAACCAACTTATATGTCTTCACGTCATAAACTTGGCACGTTTATACAAACTCACTAATCATACCAATCCACATTCACATTCCCTAGCAAAAACATATACCAAGTCAATGACCTAGTTTGCTTCCGTGTTTCATAATCAGAAACAAAATTGATACTGTGAACCTTTTCCTTTTTCGAGCATAAATATTGTACATCATACTTTATTCAAGTAATAGTCAAATTGTAAGAAGAAAGTTATAGGTTGATATGAAGAATTCAGTAAAAAAAAAATTGCAGCTTTCATTTAACAACTAGGAAGAAAAAAGAAAAAGCATGTGGAAACTAATGCCAAAGTGTGCCTCTGTGGATACCCGTAACTCTGTGCAGCTCCTTTTTGCTAAACTTGACATTATGCAACTTTAGGTGATAAGGATACACATATCCAAACAACTTAGAGAAAACACTGATGATTTGGTCAACTTGTTGATCAAGAACTTTCGTAGAAAACTCTCCATGACAGCCTACAGCTGGTGGTCACTCTATTTTTATTTATTGGAAAGAAACATTCAAATTATCAAATGTGATTTCTTGGCATATTGTTTTTCAGATATCGCCAGAACAACAACACCACACGTCTCCCAGATTCCCTCCTGTCTAGGTACAAATATCAATTTATGAACTTCATTCTCTGATCTTTTGGTCTAAAAACAGAAGCAACCCGTCTCTTCTCTACTCCCTATCTCTAATCTAATAAAGAAACAATTGGTAGGTTCTGGAATTCGTCTTAACAGAGGTCATCAACTATGTCCCTTGTTGACAAGATACAAGTCATCACTTTTGGCTGGGAAGGAAAACAAAAATAAATAGTATCACCAGGATATGAGAAAGGGGGAGAAAGGCCAGAAGCAGGAAAAAGGGAGAACAGAAGGCAGCCAACAGATGAGACATGATAAAGGAAAGAAAGCAAAATAATAATACCAATAAAAGATCACTCTCCCTCCCATTGTATAGATAAATGAGACTGGGAGAGAGGAGAAAGATAACCGAAACATCTTTGTTTTCCTCTACTTTTGGCGAGAGCGATCAGAATGGGGTTCAGAGAGATCTTGGTCCTTTCCACTTCTCTCTTCCGCTCTCTCTTCCCTCCGTATCTCCTCCTCCAAACAGGCATCTTTGTCGGATGATCTTTGGGTTTCTCGTCTAGGGCATCAAGGAAGCAACCCCCAAGACCAAAATGACGCCATACAAGATGGGTTCACGCTCCGCCAATGCAGGCAGAACATGGTGGGCATGCCCATTCGAAACCCTACAACGCTGCGGGTTCAAGATTACACCAAAGAAGAAGACTGCGCGTTCCAGAAATACCACAAGCTAGCCACAGGGGAGGCAATTCCTCGGTGCGCAACACCTACGCCATTTCCCGTCTCGCATTGAGGTTTCAGGAGAACACGAAATCCGGAGATCTTTCGTATGAAAAAAATGTCGGGTCTACTTGATTTGGGCGAGGCTGCTGCGGCCCCCCGATTCGTCCCCTTCCCTCGGCCGCCTCACGCACAAATGCCGCTACCTTGGACACCGACATGGTTCGATGACGAGTTGAGAAGACGAGGGCATTCTAATCTACCATGATCGGTTGTATACCGAGGGAGCCGCTTCAGCATCGACTAAATTCACGACCAAAGAGCGATGCGCTGCTCCGTAGTTGTCAGTTAAGTCGGCTCGTATGTTATTTTAATAATTTTGCTTTCAGTCTAATATATTCCTTTCTACCAAATAAAACATAAAACATCGGTGAATTCCCATTAAAAAAACCTGGTTGCTCAGCTCGTCAAATTTTATTATGGTCAATCATAGCCCTCAGGCAAGGTACAAGGGGGATGGAAGGGTTTCTTTTCTATTGATTAAGATATTTCAACAAAATTTCATTAGTTATATTATATATCTTATCCGATTATAAAGAGTCATAAAATTTAACATTCTTCCACTTAACTCATTAATTGATAAAATATAAAAAAGATATTTAAAATCAAAATAAATAAAATAAAATTTAGTTGAAAAATAATTTTACTTAATTGGATTTCAAAGAATTTTGAAAAGCATTTTATAAATGATCATAAATTTTTAAAATAAGCCAATAAGTCCAATAAACATAATAATACTATAATAAGTCCAATTATCAATGCGAGTCATAGCGGTTGTATTTCATCAATATCATACTTCGTTCTATGTACCATAATATTATTAGTCTTTCCTAATATAATCCATAATAACCCCTATAATTTATTTTGTCAAGACAATCCTATTATTACATTCAACCATAATATACATAAATATAAATGTAAACAGGATAGCAGAAATAAATAACTTTAATTAAGCAAAAAAATGTCAATAATAGCATCAACATAAACATGCATCACCATATCCTTTATGACTTGTTCACAAGTCTCATTCTATGAACATGTTCTTTGAATATTTTATACTGTAAGGCTTTTGTCAATGGATCAGCAATCATCATAGTGGTGCTCAAGTTCTCAATTGACACTTGTTGTTTCTGGACTCTTTCTCTAACCACCAAGTACTTTATCTCAATATGCTTGAACCACTAGAGTACTTGTCATTCTTAGAGAAGAAAACTATTGCGATGTTATCACAAAATATCTTCAGTGGCCTGGCAATTGAGTCGACCACACCAAGTCCTTAGATGAAATTTCGTAGCCATAAAGCTTGATTTGTGGCCTCAAAGCATGTCACAAATTCAGCTTTCATTATTGATGATGCAATAAGCGATTGCTTTGCACTTTTCTAAGAAATTGCCCCACCAGTTAACAAGAATACAAATCCTGAAGTGAACTTCCTACTGTTGAGGCAATTTGCAAAATCAGCATCTGAATATCTTGTCACTTCAAGCTGATTTGATCTCTTGTATGTGAGCATATAATCTTTCGTCCCTTACAGATATCTCATTATTTTTTTTACAACTTTCCAATGTTCCATTCTTATGTTGCTTTGATATCTTCCCAGTATTGCAATTGCAAAACTGATATTTGGTTTTGTACAGATTTGAGCATATAATAGACTTCCAACTACACACCCATAAGGAATATTCTTCATTTGAGTCTTTTCTAAGTCATTTCTTGGGCATTAGTGTTGACTGAATTTTTCACCTCTAGTAATAGGTACATCATTGGCTGAGCAAAGCTGCATATTAAATCTCTCAAAGATACGATTAATATATCATGTATGAGATAATCCTAATAATCCTTGAGATCTATCCCTGAATATTTCAATGCCAATAAAATAGGCTGTCTCATTCATATCAATCATCTTAAAGTTCTTGCTGAGAAATATCTTGGTTTCGTGCAATAAACCAAGATCACTACTGACAAGTAAAATATTATCCACATATAAGACCAATATAATAAACTTGCTCCCACTTACCTTCAGGTATATATACTAATCAACAGTGTTTTCCTTAAATCCGAAAGAAGTAATGGAATTATGAAACATTATGTATCATTGTCTAGAAGCTTATTTAAGGTCATAAATAGATTTCTTAAGTTTACAAGCCCAACTTTTTTTTCCCTTTTCAATGAATCCTTCAGGTTGTTCCATATATATTTCTTCATCCAGATCCTCATTCAAAAATGCTATTTTCACATCCATCTGATGCAACTCAAGATCATAATGAGCTACTAATGTCATAACAATTCTCAATGAGTCCTTTCTAGAAACTGGAGAAAAAGTTTCATTATAGTCGATGTCTTCTTTCTGAGAAAAACCTTTGGCCACAAGTTTGGCTTTATGTCGTTCGATTTTGCCTATTGAGTCACGTTTTGTCTTAAATACTCATTTATAACTGACTCTTTTATAATTATTAGGCAATTCAATGAGATCCCAAACACCATTCTGAACCATTGATTTTAACTCTTCTTTCATTGCATCATACCATTTTTCAGAATCGTTACTTTCTATGGCTTATGAAAATGATAAGAGGTCTCTTTTTATTCTTATATCATAATCTAATTCTTATAGATATACCATATAATCATCAGAAATGATATGTTTCCTTTTCCTTTGAGATCTTCTCAAATCTGTCAATTATAATTGTTCTACAAGATCATCAGCGGTGACATCAACATCATGTGAGAGTTCTTCGATGTTATTTTGTTGTTCACCCTCATCAATTTTCTCATTGATTTGAGGAACAATAATCTCTCGAATAAGAGATGATATGGGAGAATTAACTTGAATCTCCTCAATGTAAAAATTAATCTTGCGAGATTTTTCACTCCCATTGATTTTACTATTTTCTAGGAATTTTACATTATCATATTCTACTATCCTCATACTATGATTAGGGCAATAAAATCTATATCCCTTGGATTTTTTTGGATAACCAATAAAATATCCTAAAATAGTTCATGGATCCAATTTCTTTTCATGTGGATTGAATACTATTATCTCTGCAGGACACCCCCAAATATGTAAATGTCCTAGATTGAGCTTTCTACCAGTCCACAACTCAAATGGAATTGATGAAATTGACTTACTAGGAACCCTGTTCAAGATGTACATAGTTGTCCTAAGAGCTTCACCTCACATCGATTCAGGTATAAAGGAATAACTCATCATGCTCCTAACCATATCCATTAGAATATGATTTCGCCTTTCATCAACACCGTTCTGTTGTGGCACACCTGGTAATGCATATTGAGTACAAATACCCCATTGTTCTAGGAATCTAGTAAAAGGACCAATGTTATGACAAGATCCATCATATTTGCTATAAAATTCACCACCTTTGTCAGATTTGATAATTTTAATTTTTTTATCTAATTGTCTCTCAACCTCATTTATGTACACTTCAAGAGTATCAATAACTTGAGACTTTTCATGTATTAGATAAACATAGTCATATCTGGACAGATCATCTATAAATATGATGAAATACCTTTCTCCACTAAAACAAGGAATATAGAATGGTCCGTAGATATCAGTATGAATAATCTCAATGAGTTTTTACTTTTTGTGGTATTTTTCTTTATATGTTTAGTTTACTTTTCCTTAATGCAATCTGTACAAACATCAAAATCAGTGAAGTCTAAATGTTCCAAAATATTATCCTTCACTAATCTTTCAATTCTTTCCTTGGAGATATACCATATAATCATCAGAAATGATATGTTTCCTTTTCCTTTGAGATCTTCTCAAATCTGTCAATTATAATTGTTCTACAAGATCATCAGCGGTGACATCAACATCATGTGAGAGTTCTTCGATGTTATTTTGTTGTTCACCCTCATCAATTTTCTCATTGATTTGAGGAACAATAATCTCTCGAATAAGAGATGATATGGGAGAATTAACTTGAATCTCCTCAATGTAAAAATTAATCTTGCGAGATTTTTCACTCCCATTGATTTTACTATTTTCTAGGAATTTTACATTATCATATTCTACTATCCTCATACTATGATTAGGGCAATAAAATCTATATCCCTTGGATTTTTTTGGATAACCAATAAAATATCCTAAAATAGTTCATGGATCCAATTTCTTTTCATGTGGATTGAATACTATTATCTCTGCAGGACACCCCCAAATATGTAAATGTCCTAGATTGAGCTTTCTACCAGTCCACAACTCAAATGGAATTGATGAAATTGACTTACTAGGAACCCTGTTCAAGATGTACATAGTTGTCCTAAGAGCTTCACCTCACATCGATTCAGGTATAAAGGAATAACTCATCATGCTCCTAACCATATCCATTAGAATATGATTTCGCCTTTCATCAACACCGTTCTGTTGTGGCACACCTGGTAATGCATATTGAGTACAAATACCCCATTGTTCTAGGAATCTAGTAAAAGGACCAATGTTATGACAAGATCCATCATATTTGCTATAAAATTCACCACCTTTGTCAGATTTGATAATTTTAATTTTTTTATCTAATTGTCTCTCAACCTCATTTATGTACACTTCAAGAGTATCAATAACTTGAGACTTTTCATGTATTAGATAAACATAGTCATATCTGGACAGATCATCTATAAATATGATGAAATACCTTTCTCCACTAAAACAAGGAATATAGAATGGTCCGTAGATATCAGTATGAATAATCTCAATGAGTTTTTTACTTTTTGTGGTATTTTTCTTTATATGTTTAGTTTACTTTTCCTTAATGCAATCTGTACAAACATCAAAATCAGTGAAGTCTAAATGTTCCAAAATATTATCCTTCACTAATCTTTCAATTCTTTCCTTGGAGATATACCACAATCGTCTATGTCACAATATAAAAGATCTTTCATTATTAAAACTATGTTTCAATCCAACACATGATTGTAGAGTCATTAGTGTCTTTGCAAACTCAAGATCCAAATTAATTCTATACAAACCATCACACATAATTTCAAAACCAACTTTTATTGAATCATAAAATATGCTGAGTTTACCATTACCAAAAGAAAGATAATATCCTAACTCATCAATTCTATTCTAAAAATTGTAGGAACATAATATGTGTCAATAAGATCTATCAAGTGACCCATCTTTAAGCATAGACGATAAGTACCCACTGATATCACTTTCGCTTTAAAACGATTTCTCACAATGATGAATCTTTCATGTTCTTTTGGTTTCTGAATTGAAAGAAATCCCTGCATGTTATTGGTAACATGAGTTGAAGCACCAGAATCAATTCACCAAGTGTTAGAATGAACTTTTGTAATGTTTGATTCGAAATATACAAAGGTCGAGTTAATACCTTTCTTTTCGAACCAAATCTTACGTTTAATACAATCCTTCTTCATATGTCCTTTCTTGCTACAAAAAAAAAACACTTTACAATAAAGGCTTTCTTTTCATTAGTCTGTTTAACATTTTCAGACCCGGCAAATCTCTTTGATGGATGATGCTTTATATTACTACCTCCTTGAGTAGTAGTCATGACATTATATGAACTTTCCTACCTTAATCTCAATTCTTCCTAAACACATATGCTAGTTACCTTATTCAAGTCTCACTTATCCTTATTTATATTATAGTGAATCTTGAATGGGCCAAACTGAAAAGGAAGAGAATTGAGAATAAACTGAATGAGGAAAAACTCATCAACATTCATGCCTAATGTTTTAAGTTTTGCAGCTTTGTTAGTCATATTGAGGATGTGATCCTGAATTTCTCGAGTGTCATCATACTGAACTATAGTCAGTTCTTTCATTAATGTGCCAGCCAATGACTTATCAGCATATTTAAGTCTGTTTTCAACAACCTTTAAATATTCCTTTGCGCTAGTTGCAATCGGTAATAAAGTCTTTATATTATTTGCAATTGTGATTTTTATGAATATTAAACTAAGCCTATCAGATCTTTCCCAAGCCTTTATTTTATTAACTTGTTATACAGTACTTTCATCAATCAAGTCTGTAGGTTTTTCAACAAGTAATGCTAAATCAAAATCTAATACACCCAATGTGAGTTGCACATGCTCTAACCGAATAATTTGATCCAGAGAGTACAAGGACACTAGAAACATAAGAATATATCGACGAAAGTACCATTACAAAAATATAGAATAATATTAATACTTTGAGTTTGTCAAAAAATTGATGAACTATTGATATCATCTATATTACACCTTTGGGTAAAATATTGACATATATAGTATTCACTCAATAATATTTATGGAGGACTGATACCATCCTTGTGAAATAGTATTGTTACCTTTGGGTATACAACCCTAAACTACAAGAATATCCAAAATAGTATCATCCTACCCCTTCACATAATTATTTGAATTAGATTCTCCTTTGGAATTATCTAAATCTCCTAATTATATGTGTCATTGTGAATATTATTTTCTTAATATCATTTAGGACTAATTCTTTAATATTATTTTATAAGTCATTAGTCTGGGTCACTTTGGTAGCTACAAGACTAATGCAATAATATAAAATAAAATTTAAAATGTCCTATAAATGATAAAACTTTTATTATAATTCATATTACAAAAGTCTATCATCTTATGCCACTTTGGCAGTTACTAGTCAGATAAAACTTATGGAGATAATTACAAATAATATTCATCAATTTTTTTTAATTTTTCTAAGTAATTCAACAATTCAATAATAAATAACAACCATAATAATTATTGAACATTAATCAGTAAAAAGAAAACTCATATAATAATCATGATAACATATAAATCATGCCTTCATGTGAAAGGTAAACATTATTTCACAATTTCAAATATATACTTGTGAATAAGTAAATAAAATTCCAAGAATAATAATTAGATTTTGATTTTATTTACCACATGTATAATCAATAATTGATATGAGAAAACTATAAAACTAAACCATAATTTATAGTTTTTTAATCAAAATTAAATCTAATCAAATAATCAAAAATATAATCATGATTAAATTTAATCATAATTATAATAAATCATATTTATCAATTTTATAATTGAGAATATAAACTAAATTTCTCAATTTCATAATGATAAAACTGTAAATATTTGATAGGATATAAATTGGAAATATGTTATTTATAAAGGATAAAACTATAATTGATAGAATGACCGCGAGACAAAAACTGTAAATAACTATAATTTGATAGAAATTAGACCCGAGACAAAACTGTAAATATGTTGACAGAACATAAATCGAAATTATGATATTTACAAAGGGCAAAATTATAATTTTGTAAAAAACTAGCCTCGAGGGTAAAACTATAATTATGCCAAAACCCTAATCTGCTTGCGCCGCCGCTCGCACGAGGCCGCTGTGGCCTTTCCTACTTGTGCACGGCCGTTGCCACCATGGGGCTACCTCTGCCCACGCGTCGCCGCTGTGGCGGTTCCTGCCCGCGCATGGCTACTGCCAACGCGTGGCCGCCATTGGGCTGTCTGCCTGCGTGCAGCCGACCGTCGCATGGACGATTTTTGGGCGTGTGCGGTCGACCGTCGCATGGGCACTGTGATGCCCGTGTACGGTTGTCGCTGTACCACGCATGTTGCCCAGCGTAGCTTTACCATCAACAAATTCGCAGCAAGGTCGATCATTGGAGAAAAAGGAATTAATCATGCATCGTAAATAAAATAATAGATCTAATGTATTTGAGCTAAAAAACCTAGGCTCTGATACCAATTGAAAGCATAAAAAATCTGTAATATGTTGATTTAAAATGCGAAAATAACCTTTATGTCAGGATTGAAATCAAATACTTAGATCTAATTTAACGACGCGTACCTTTTGATGTCATTTGTTCAAAGATTTCTGTTTGATCTGTAAGGCATCATCTTTAATCTAAGATCGTTGTCAATCTACAAGGAGTAGATCATTTCTCCTCTCTTCCTATCCTATTAGCTAAGATATTTCAATGAAATCCAATTAGTTATATTATACATTTTATCTAATTATAAAGGGTCATAAAATCTAATACTTCCTTCTTTATCATTGATGATCATCAACATAAGGCTTGTTAGATGACCCCTCCTTCCTCGCATGAGGGCTAGCAGGTGAGGCTGCCTAAGTGTAAGGCAAAGAGGGGAGAAGGCACAACCAAGCACTATAGAGAGCGATGCCCAACAAAGCCAAAATTGATTATTTCAATAAAAAATGATGTTTTAAAATTTTTCAAACTTTGTGCACTTTACGAGAAATACCAAAAGATAGGGACTATTTTCAGAAATTTACCCATAAAACATTTAGGATATCTAAATTTTATTTTTCTGAATTATTTTCTCATTTTATTTTGACTCTCCCACCACGTATTCCCTATATAGAGCTAAAGTTGACGTGCGCAACTCTTGTTTTGACTGTATTAGGTCCAAAACCTTCAACTTCTAACACTTCTTCATGGTTCAAGTTTGAATTAATCTCAGATAGACACATATCAGTCACAGTAATGCCATCCATAAATAATCTCTTCCATTAAAATTTACCTTAGTATGCTTATAAGCTAATCCATTATCAGAAGAAAAAAAAAAGATAAAAACTTTAAAAACTAGTGATAGGAAAGCTCTTAAATACTGATTTTGCCATCACCAAAACTAGTAACAATGTCATTATACATATCATTATATGTCACTATATATTACTTTCTTATCTAAAATTTACTTGTTAAATTAAATTTTAATTGTCCAAATTGGGAACTGATTCAAATCAAAGTTAACCAAAGTCCTCCTTTCAAAGTAATCTCAAGTTAATCTCATTGACACCAAACTAATCGGACTCTAGTTGTATTGATTCCTGCAAACCTATGTTAAGACCTTCCCGACAATATCTCTCTTATGTTTAAATTACGAAGTAATTCGAACGATTCAATTAGTCTTTTAACATGAAAGATTGTATTAATAATGTATCTGAAAAATCATTTTATAGTGGACTTAGGTGATATTACTCGATAATATCTCTTTTATGCTTAAATTATGAAGTAATTTAGATGATTCAACTAGCCTTTTAGCGTGAAAATTTATATTAATAATGTACCTAAGAAGTCATTTTTATATCGTGAGCTTCAAGTGCTATTACCTCCATAGTGGGTGTTGACCATTAAAGTTATGATGTACTTTCTTTGAACTTAACTTTAGTAGTAGTATACTGAATTCATGACAATATTTAGCCCACTTTTTCATATGTTAATAATTGTACTATGGTAAAATATCAACCACATGACGATAAGGAATCGATCACTTAACGTCAAAGTGTCAACCATCTATCACCTAAGTGTTGGTCATATTATCACAGACTTAGCTAGAATTGTCTAAGTCGTGAGGCATTCTTACGGCTAAGATACGAATTTAGCTTGAGCTGCCCGAGTCATGAAACACCATTGCGTTAACTTCTCGGATTTAGCTGGGATTACCACCTAGGGGGGTTCTAAGGTGTTGAGATGGTTGATGTTTCATGCACAGTTGTGGCTTGCAGAAAATAAGTCGTGGCACATGAAAACGGGGTTGTTTTAGGCAGTTCGACCCGGCGCGGCGAGCGATCGTACTACAGCGCTACAACATGTTCGAACATACATTTTCACAAGTAAAAATACACAAAACTAAGGCAAAACATACTGTCATGTTTAGGTACAAACATGCAAAAGCGACAAATGGTTCGTTAAACGAAGTTATTACGGGTGTGCGACGACCGTTCATGACATTCTCCCCTACTTAAATTGTCGACGCCCTCATCGACACTTATTGGTAATTGTTGATGATTACTTCTTCGTGTCATAGGGCGTCTTCGGACTCCCAATTAGCTTCAGTTCAAGGAAGCTTTTGCCACTTCACCAAATACTCAGTCTGCTCAGCTTCATTAGGTAGCCTTATCTTGTGATCCGCTAGAATAGTTTCAACTCGCTTTTCGTAGGAGACTCTGGTGGGGGGTAGCCGAGTTGGAACACTTCGGGAAGCATCTTGTGGATCTGAGTGGTAGGCTTTTAAGTAGTTGGCGTGAAAAACATTATGAATTTTGAGCCACACCGACAACTACAACCTGTAAGAGACGTTGCCCACCCTACTGATAATTGGAAAGGGCCCTTCATGCTTGCACACCAATCCTTTATGTACTTTGTTCCTAAAGAATTAGATTGATGCTGATTGGAGCTTCACCAATACCAAATCGCTGACTTTGAACTCCTGTAGTCGCCTTCTCAAGTCGGCCCACTTCTTCATCTTTTTGGCTGCTTTCTCTAAGTAAGCCCGTGCGATATCTGCATTTTGGTGCCATTCTTTTGCAAAGTGATATACTGACGAATTACTCCCAGTATATCCGATAGCCAAGGTGTGAGAAGTCGACGATTGTTGTCCTGTAATAATCTTGAAGGGGCTCTTGTTGGATGCAGAGCTCCGCTGCAAGTTGTAGGAGAATTATGCTATGTCCAATAGCTTCACCCAATCTCGTTGGTTGGCACTCATATAGTGCCGAAGATATTGCTCCAAGAGCGAGTTTATCATTTCGGTTTGGCTATCCGTTTAGGGGTGGAGGCTTGTGGAGAAGTATAACTTAGATCCTAACAATTTGAATAGCTCAATCCAGAATCGTCCCAGGAACCAAGCATCTTAATCACTGTGTGGGACTCCCCAATACTTCACCACATTCTTCATCATGAGTTTGGTCGCCTCCTCTGCTGAATAGTATAGGGGTGTAGCAATAAAAGTTGTATACTTTGAAAATCGATTGACCACCACGAGTATCGATCTAAGTCCCCCTATTGCCGGCAAGCTTGATATAAAATCCAAGGAAATGCTCTCTCACGATCTTTCTGGTACGGGCAATGGCTCCAAAAGTCCAACCGGCTTTCGTTGCTCTACCTTGTCTTATTGGGAAGTGAGGCATGTTCGAACATATTTCTCCACATTAGTCCTTATCTTTGGCCAATAGAAAGCCCTCTCCAAAAGAGTCAAGATTCTATGAATGCCCGGATGTCCAGCCCAAAGGGAATCATGATACTCTCTTAAGAGCTCATGGCTCAAATTGTCCACTCGAGAGACATAAATCTTATTCCCTTTTGTGTAAATAAGTCCCTCCTGGACCCAAAATCATCGTGCCTTGCCTTTTTTGATAAGCTGCATCAGGGTTACTGCCTGGGGATCATTATACAGTCCATCCCTGATCCTAAAAAGGAAGTTGGAGTGCAACTGACTTGCTTGGCCTCTGCCCTCCAATTGTATGGCATTCACACGTTTCACTTTTTGACTCAATGCATTAGCCATGACATTTGCCTTTTCAGGCTTGTGCTCTATTGCCATATCAAACTCAACCAGGAAGTCCTGTCATCGTGCTTGCTTTGGAGAGAATTTCTTTTGAGTTTGGAAATAGCTTAAAGTGATGTTATCTGTCCTCAGCACAAATCGCGATCCAAGAAGGTAGTGTCGCCAAACTCGTAGATAGTGGACCACTACTGTCATCTCCTTCTCGTGCACCAAATACCATCGCTCGGTCTCATTGAGCTTGCTACTCTTATAGGCCACTGAATGACCCTCCTGCATGAGTATTCCCCCAATAGTGAATTCTGAAGCATTTGTATGGACTTCGAAGGGCTCCCCATAATCCAGCAATTTGAGCACTGACTCTTCCAACACAGCAGCCCTCAGATCTTAGAATGCAGCTTCACATTTATCAGACTACCTCTAAGGCTGCTCCTTCTTCAGCAACTCCATCAATGGAGTTGCACACTTTGAATACCCCGTTATAAAGTGTCGATAGTAGTTGACAAAACCAAGGAAGGATCTGAGCTTTAGCACCTTCTTTGGAGTTTGCCATTCCACAACAGCTTGCACCTTCGATTTGTCCATCCGAATGGAGCCATCACCGATTCGATGCCCCAAGAATAAGATCTATGTTTGAGCAAAGTAGCACTTCTCCCTTTTCACGAACAAAGTGTTCTCCCTTATAACCTTAAAAATTATCCGAAAGTGCTTAACATGCTCCTTGAGCGTTTGGCTATAAACGACAATATCATTCAAGCAAACGATCACGAACTTATCTAAATACTATTTGAATAGTTAGTTCATAAGAGTGTAGAACGTGACCGGAGCATTGGTGAAGCCAAAAGGAATCATCAAGAACTCAAACGCTCCATACCTGGTCATGTAGGCAGTCTTTACTTCGTTGCCTTCAGCGATACGCATTTGTCAGTACCCCGACCGAAGGTCGAGTTTTAAGAAATACTTGAGTTTACCCAATTGGTTGAATAAGTCCGCGATGAGTGGGGTGGGATACTTGTTCTTCACCGTCACTTTGTTGAGGGCTCGATAATCGACGCATAGTTGGAGACTCTCATCTTATTTCTTCTGGAAAAGAATTGGAGCTCTGAATGGTACTTTAGAACTGCAGATGAGACCACCACTTAGCAGTTCACCTAACTACTTTCTGAGCTCTGCCAACTCTAGAGGGGACATGCGGTAGGGTGGTCTCGCTAGAGGCTTCACTCCTAGCTCCAGCTTGATGTGATGATCCACGCCTCTGCATGGTGGCAAAGTCTTCGACAATTCGGGTAGCAAAACATCTGTAAACTCCTTCAGGATGTTCACCACCACAGCAGGTCTATGAATAGCCTTCTCGTCGAGTGACTTTAGCTTCATAGTAGCCATGAATATTAGTTCGCCTTTTTGTACTCCTTTCTTCAATTATAGTGTCGATATTTATTGGGGTTCCCTGATTCTTCTTCGAGAGATGGGAACCACATAGGGGTCGTCACCTCCCATCATATAACGGGAGTTTAGGAATGACATTGGCACTAACTTCGTCACGTGCATGAATTTCATTTCAAGAATCATTTGGAAGTCGTCCAGTGGCACCGCCATCATGTTTGTGCTCCTGCTCTATGTTCCGATCTTGATGGGAACTCCCTTTGCCAACTTGGAGATTCGCTTGGGTTCTCGATCAACAAGATCAGCCCAAGTCACTTTGCTTCTCGATCGACAATAAAGTTATGGATAGCACCCGTATCCACCATTGCACGGGTCGTTTGACTATTGAGCTTAATGTTTACATACATCAGCTTGCTACTTCCTGCTTTTTGTGGCCTCACCTTCATGTTCTCCCCTACTTGACCCCGCATAGCATTCAACAAACGCATTGCTCCCATCTGGGGTCCTTGCGACTCCTCATCGTCGTTGCTGAATTCTGAACTACTCGAACTAAGAGCAACAGCCTTGCCCTTGTCCTATCTGGGGGGATGGATAGAAGTCGTTAAAGCATTGGTGTCTGTTTCTGTTGGCACTCCCTCACAATGTGCGGCCCTCCGCACAAAAAGCATCCACATTGTCACGGACTTAGCTAGAATTGCCTAAGTCGTGAGGCACCCTTGCGGCCAAGACATGAACTTAACTTGAGTTGCCTAAGTCACGAAGCACCCTTGCGCCAACTTTTCAGACTTAGCTGGGATTACCTATGTCAAGAGGCGCCCTTGGGACATATATGTCCGTAAAGGATCAGCTCAGTTACAACCTCGTACAAGTCTCGAAGGACCTGTAAAATAGAAAGTTGATTAGATTGAAAACGAGCAATGGACAAGTCTCGACGTCTCGCAAAGGGGGAAGCTTTACAAGCAATTCAACAAGCACCTTGTGTACATAGGAGAAAAGAGATGAATGAGAAAGACAAGGACTTTAGAAGATAGAACGAACAGTTGCAAATCCACAAACAACTGCTCACCTGGTGCTGGGCACGAAGGCAAGTTCCTGTCAAGTTAACGTGCGAACTTGTGAAAAGTTTTTCAATGCCCGACAATATACTAAAGCCCCATCCAGCCTTGTGCCACACAGGGGGGTTCTAGGATGCTGAGATGGCTGACGTTTCGCGAGCAGTTGCAGCTTATAGAAAATAAGTTATGGCACACAAAAACATGGTTGTTTTAAGCAGTTCGGCCCGACGTGGCGAGCGATCGCACTGCAACGCTGCAACCTGTTTGAATATATATTTTTACAAGCAAAAACACACAAAAGTAAGGTAAAATATGCTGCCATGTTTAGGTACAAGCATGCAAAAGTGAGGAACGGTTCGTTGAATAAAGTTGTTGCGGGTACGCGATGACCGTTCGTGATAGTATGGTGTTGAGATGTAAACCACTCGGCATCGCGGTATCGATCACTTGGTGTTGCAGTGTCAATTATATCATTATAATTTTATCACTCGTGAATAAGAAATCTATAGTATTTTTTTAAAAGTGAATCAAGATCGTATGGCATACTATGCCTGACTTATCTTACTCTCTTAGATGAACTAGTTGCTAAATGTCATAAATGCACTTGCATGTTTAGACAATACTAGCAAATGCCCGAGTGTTTATATTCTTGTAGTACCTCAATTTACCTCATATCTAGTGGGCGGGAAATTTTAAATGGACGTATAATTACTAGATAGTCTATTACCATTAACTTAAATAAATAAATGGAGGAACACATCAAGACATGAAATCATTGTTCAGTTGGTAGATCGTGTTGAATGTACTTATAAATACTATATGAGTTTATAACTACTAGTTTAGATCTGTGTAGTTTAAGTTGGTAATTTAAGATCAACAAGTTAACTGAGTTAATATTTCTCATCAGAACGGATGAAATATATCTGAAATATATCGGAAAGGTCTCGACAAAAGACAAGCAGTGGAGAAAAGCATCACCAGTAGGATCTGGAGAGTGCGCCTTCTGGCGTATCGCCAGCACGCATCAGTGTCATGGCATCTTACTCCTTGCACCCTCGGGAAAAGCTTTGTAGATCGATGGCAAGCTTTGTTGTTGCCTAACCTCGAGTGGCAGAGTTGGCCTACGAGCACTACTGGTGGCCATCACCGACTCTCAGGTGAGCTTAAAACAAGTTAGCCCGGTGGAGATGACTGTGCAAGAAAAAGGAGTGGCCTTTGTGTTTGTGTTGGTAACCTCTCAAAGTTTCGGGTACGGACCATTTAGTTGTTCGTGACCGGAGTTTGCACTGAATCGAAAAGGACAGCAATATTATATTACTACCGAGGAATTAGATCGAACACAATGCGAAGTGCTTGTCGGAGAGCTTCCTCTTTGATCCTGCTTTTAACCGGAATGATATCATATTTTTCTGCAGAATAATGTATGTTGATGGGAGTGTTCAAGCAATAGAACGACACTGGGATCTACAAAAGCTAGAGAGAGAGAGAGAGAGAGAGAGAGAGATAGAGTGACAGAGTTTAAAGCAGAAGTTGACAGAATTAGCTCAACAATTCACAGAGAATCCATTCAATATTGCTTAGACCACGAGAGAGAGAGAGTTTAAAAGCAGAAGTTGACAGAACTAACTTAACAATTGACAGAGAATCCATTCAATATCGCTTAGACCACTAGAGAGAGAGAGAGAGGAGAGAGTTTAAAGCAGAAGTTGACAGAACTAGATTAACAATTGACAGAGAATCCATTCAATATTGCTTAGACCACTAGAGAGAGAGAGAGAGAGAGAGTTTAAGCACAAGTTGACAGAACTAGCTCAACAATTGACAGAGAATCCATTCAATATTGCTTAGACCACTTCAGATCCTTTTGTGTTGTCTGCTTTGCCACACATGCTCTTGAACGTGTCCTGGCTTCCTCCTATTTCTTTTCCAGGAGCCACAAAAGAGGCCTCTTCAGGACTCATCGTTTCCTTCTCTTGGTCTCTTTCTTTGCCCCAGAGCACCGAGTACAGTCCGATGATGACAACTATTCCCCCTATGATGCTACAGCAGGGAAGAAGACAACAATTTGAGCTCAGAACAAATGGAACTTGAAGGAAGCATTTTGAGTGTTTAGTTTGTACCTTCCCAGAAACAATCTTTCACCGAAAACAAAATAAGCTAGAAGTGCAACCATTATCGTGGAGAGAGGATTGAACATGGTGACAAAAACTGGTCCTTTTGCCTCGGTGCACCATAGTTGTATGTAGATTATTAAGCCAGAACATACGACTCCCTGAAACAGAGTCCACAAACGCATAAGTATACTGTACTGTAGGATGAGCAGACGTAGTCATGGAAACTTGGAGTTACAGCATATAAGATACTCCATAGTTTGACGTCTAATCCGATCTTCCATGCTGCTGGTTTATGCTCTACAAATGCTGTAAAAATAGCTGATTGTGCCGCCCCGATGAAGCTCATCCACGTAGTAAGAGAAAGTTGTGCCGGATATCGTTTTAATGTGATCGCCTGTAGATAGAAGCAACGATTACAATGGTTCTTTGGATGAGAGGAGATCAGAGGAGATGAGTACCTGCATGATATACCACATGGACCATGTGATGCAGCTTGTGATTGTAAGAATGGATCCTTTTAGCCAACTCTCATGGATGGCATTTCCATGGATTTGAATCAGAGGTCCCCACAAGTTCTTCATGGTTGGCCCTTTGTACAGCGTCATGGTTGTAACACCTGCCAACGACACGATGGTTCCGACAGTCTTCGCCACGCCTCTTGGACTCCGGAGATAAAGATGCTCCATTCTAGATCAAGGAGACGGGCATCGGAGCAATGAATTGAGCATTTGATCGTGAGACTGTTCGCAGCCAAAATGCGTGAGTACCTGAGCAGAACGGCGATGACAAAGGTCATGGCAGCAATGGTGTTGACCATGGAAGCGACGAAGGTCGGGGAGGTGTACTTTAAGCTCGCGAAGTACATGTTTAGAGTTAGGCTGACCCTGTAGAATGAGAAGATAACCATGAGACGAGGTATTGGCAGCATTTGAACTACATGCATAAGATGTTGTTTCTCCTCACCCCAGAAAGGAAAGGGCACATATCTCCAGAAACAATTTCCATGTGAGCTTTGGCCGTAATTTTCTGCGACAAGGAACAGGTGAAGGCATGAGAAACTGTCTCAGGTAATGGTGATGGATGTTGTATGTAATTAAATGCCATGTACCTCTCGAGGAAGTAAGCAAAAGGCCACATGACCACGGCAGCAACGATGTGTCTGTAAGTGATGTAGACATGGGGATTCAATCCCTGGTTGAAAGAGGCCTCCGTGATGAAGTAGAGAATGGTGTAACCTATCTGTGCCATGGTCATCAGAAGGTGTGGCTTAAACCTCCTGCATGCCCCTCCGACTTGTGCCATGGCTGCTGAGCAGAGCACTCGTCTCTTCTCTGCTGCTGCCCTGGTTTTCTAGACAGGATGACAAGTGAAGGTTGCAGCGTACGCCTATAAATAAACGGGCGCATCTCCTGTGATTCTTCTTGCATGTTGGTCGCATCGAATTCTTCCATCACCCATCACTTGAATAGAAAAGAGAAAAGAGATCATCACAAGGCCAGTCCTTTAGTGGGATCTGTACTCATTACGCACAATCTTTGCTACGTTTGTTTCTTATTTCTGTGGCTGAAGGATGCTGCACTTCTATTAGTGTCTCAACGTGGCATTAGAATCCCTGGAGTAGCGTACACCTTATCGGCCAGTTGTTCTGAGGAGTCCACTTCGCTGCACTTCTGCCAAAGGTGCATGGACCTGCAAATGCTTTTTGGTGGTGACTAAGCCTATCAGAGTATATTTCTGCATTCATTTGAGCAGTCAAGAAGCATCACCAGTGGGATCAGGGGAATGCTGCAACTTCTGGTGTATCACCAGCACGCATCAGCATCATAGGCTGCAAGAAGCATTCCCCATAACCATTATATTCCATTCGAGTTGCATCACTGCCGAATCAGGGATTCTTCGCACCAGGAAAAGCTTGGCCGTATGCTTTCAAGGTTTACCAAGGGAATTGGCCTACATGTACTACTAAGAACCATGGCAATGGCCAGCTTGCTTCTCAGGTGACATTGACGTTAAGTGTATCATCTTTCGGTCCATGGATAGGTTAGCTAAGTGGATGTTTGATGCATCGGAAATGATGCTGGTATATATCCATCAATGGATCAATTGGATAGAACAGGATGCCAAATTGTCTGACAACAGTGGGTGTGGGTATCGGTTGTTCTTCCTGTAGATTCACATAGTATAGATCATGTCTTAAATGACTTAAATTCGTAGATAGAATGCTAAGAACAGAGACACCTTGCGACTTGTGTGGTGGCAGAACAGGAATGAATTCCTTTGTCCACCGCGAGAACATTCCTACATTGCAGGATTTGTTCTGCCCGCCGATTCTAATGGCACCACCGCAAGCGACAAACACCTTTGGACGTGGAATGCTCGTGCTGATATGCTTAAACCAGTCACTGCTTCCACAAAAGTTGATTATCATTTCTGTACTTCGGTCACGCTAGATTTTTTACTGCCTTGGTTGTATTTTTGACTGCCTTGGTCAACCAACACATGGTATGTTGGAGTATTACTGTTGGTGGAGGGAGAGGAAGGAAGAAGAGAAGGCGGTGAAGGAGGAGGAGATACCAGAGCATGCGACAGGCGGTAGGCGATGGGCGTGCGAAGGCGGCGACTGACGTGCGAGCAGCAACCAACGGACGAGGGGCATACAAGCGATGGAGAGGAACGGTTCTGAAGATGCTAAACCTTACGGTTTTGTAGTGGGTTGTTTTTTTCTTTCGAGTTCGAAGACGGGTTATGTAACGAAGCCGATTGTCCTCTCGATTTTAAGCGATACGTATCTTGTAAGGTCGATATATGTGGAGCTGATAACGAGGTTAGACTACAAATATTATGCATTTATTTATCTAAAAATAAAATAACGAAAAAGATCGTTTATCATCGTCTCGATCGTCCACATCATTTGATGATTAACGAATCTTAAAGCACCCTGCAAGTAGGAAACAAAAGGTCCTGAAATGACGAATTGGCCAAGATCAGCCTGTCCTAATTACGGATTTCATCCTTTATGAGAGCATAAATTTAGCCCACTTCACAGAAATTGAATTCGAACAAAAAAAAACCAATTTACATATATATGAAAAAATTTCTAACTTTAAAAATTTTCTAGATAATGCTCTAACTTTAAAAAATTCTCATATAACATTCTTTTTTTTAATTTAACCGAGGACTACAAGCAAGGGAGACAATTAACCCTCACTCAAGGGTTGTAGGCAAAAGGAGATGACCAACCCTCAAGTTAAGGTTGCAAGCAAAAAAAAATAACCTCATATACAATGGAGAGGAGCAACTCCTTCTGCTACGAGAGGGTGACCAACTATTGTGTATAGAACTATAAGCAATAATCGATTCAATGAAAGAAGAGATAAAATAATTTTTTTCATATGATCAAAATGATTATTTTAAGATTTTCAAAATAAAAACATTCTAATTTTTTTTTTAAATAACTATTATGTTCCTTCATTGATTGTCCCTCCACTAAACTTGTCGATCATCATCTTTGTTATTATTAGACTTTGGTAGTATATTATTTGTGTGTCGTTTTTATCAAACCTCAATAACTTATAGCGATAATGAAAGATGACAATTAGCCTTTGCACAGGGGTTACATTAGAGATGACATTTAACCGAGGACTACAAGCAAGGGAGACAATTAACCCTCACTCAAGGGTTGTAGGCAAAAGGAGATGACCAACCCTCAAGTTAAGGTTGCAAGCAAAAAAAAATAACCTCATATACAATGGAGAGGAGCAACTCCTTCTGCTACGAGAGGGTGACCAACTATTGTGTATAGAACTATAAGCAATAATCGATTCAATGAAAGAAGAGATAAAATAATTTTTTTCATATGATCAAAATGATTATTTTAAGATTTTCAAAATAAAAACATTCTAATTTTTTTTTTAAATAACTATTATGTTCCTTCATTGATTGTCCCTCCACTAAACTTGTCGATCATCATCTTTGTTATTATTAGACTTTGGTAGTATATTATTTGTGTGTCGTTTTTATCAAACCTCAATAACTTATAGCGATAATGAAAGATGACAATTAGCCTTTGCACAGGGGTTACATTAGAGATGACATTTAACCGAGGACTACAAGCAAGGGAGACAATTAACCCTCACTCAAGGGTTGTAGGCAAAAGGAGATGACCAGTATGAGAATTTTTCGAGAATTTATTATATATATATATATATATATATATTCTATTCAAATTCATTTCTGAACCAATTAAAAAGCACTTAAATTCGATATAAATAATTAGATAAATTGTAATGAGTGGCAATATGGAAATTTATTCTCAGTTTAAGGTAAGTTTCCCATTCTGCCCTCTTCGGAGGTCGCGACCTCTCTGTGAGGAGTCCCACGGGAGGGCGTGTCGGTCCTCATATACAATGGAGAGGAGCAACTCCTTCTGCTACGAGAGGGTGACCAACTATTGTGTATAGAACTATAAGCAATAATCGATTCAATGAAAGAAGAGATAAAATAATTTTTTTCATATGATCAAAATGATTATTTTAAGATTTTCAAAATAAAAACATTCTAATTTTTTTTTAAAAGTATGAGAATTTTTCGAGAATTTATTATATATATATATATATATATATTCTATTCAAATTCATTTCTGAACCAATTAAAAAGCACTTAAATTCGATATAAATAATTAGATAAATTGTAATGAGTGGCAATATGGAAATTTATTCTCAGTTTAAGGTAAGTTTCCCATTCTGCCCTCTTCGGAGGTCGCGACCTCTCTGTGAGGAGTCCCACGGGAGGGCGTGTCGGTCTCTGATTTGACGCCTCCGTCGCTCGGAGATGGGATTCGTGTCCTTCGCTGGGAGAGTTTCTTCGCCTCGTCTTCCTCCTTGCGGCCTACCAGGAGTAATGCCTCTCTTCGCTCCGTTTTTCTTCTGGACTCTCACCTCCTCTCCTCAGTCGCTCGTTTTCTTTAGATCTGTTGTTTTCGTCACTGGATCTCGTCTCAATCGTGCAATTCCTTGCCTTTCGGCTCCAAACTTGGGGGTTCTGTTTTGACCTATGGACTAGGGTTTAAGATCTCTTGCTTGTCGAAGGTTGGATGCCCTGAAATTGACGTGGACCGGTGCTGAAGGGCGGTTTCCATGTTTTTGTTGCCTTCTTGACTGCTGGATTGGCAGAGACAATTTCATTTTATGCTAAACTTGTGTTGATCTATTGGTTTTTCCAATAATGATGTGTTTAGTGGTATTCTTTGATTAAAGCGAAGTAAGATCTTGAATTTTCTGCTCATGTGAATGATCATTTGGTATTCTAAACTGCCTTTATCTGTTAACGTTATCGATGGCGAAATAGGAACGGAACAGCTGAATAGAACTTTTTGAGATAAACTTTGACGATCATAGTCGTCAGGAAATGTGCTGGGAAACTATCATCACCTTCAGTTCTGGCAGTTACGGCAGAAAAAGAGCGAATTAATTCGATTGATACTTTAGTAGTATTACCTATCAGCTATACATGGAATTAAATCCTCCCAGCTATGACTTTTCCCTGCGCTATTGACATCTTCTGTTGAAGGGTTGAAGCTCATTTAGTCATGATCTGCTAAAAGCTTCATTAATGCTTATGGTCAAGACTTGGTCAATTTTTAGGAGTTGATTGGATGCTTGATATTTGTCAAGCGTGTAGCATTGATATCTAAGTCCCATCACTTCCTTATGTGTATGAAACAGCTTTACTTATGTCCATGTGAAAATTCTATAGCCAAAGCGGTCGTCGTTGGAAGAAAGCTAAATTAAAAATTCCCTCTCCATTTGATGGTTATGAATGAGTTATAGGAAATATAACTTTCTTTGTTTGGAAATTTGCCCTCGATATTGTCCAGTAGAACAAAGGACTATTTGGTGAGACCCAGAATCTCTATGGTGCAGCTAGCATGCACTGAGTTAATAGGACTATGATATTGAAACAGAAAGTAGATACATGCTGAGCACCGTGGGATGCCCTCTGACTCATGGTAATAGGTTCACTTGACATTTTGTTTTCTGATGCTCTCTGCCGGTCAGTGGTTGACATGCTTTGGTCTGTTATTTGAGTGTTGACAATGTCTTTTACGGTTTCAGTTGTGCAAAAATTGGTGCATGGTATATTGCAAAATCATTTTTTCTAAATTGGCAAAACAAATCTTTTGAAGAGTCTCTTTTTGTATTATGGATTAACCACTGGTTAAACCATAAACGTGTAACTTTGAATTCCATCGTGGGTATGGTTTGATTAGTCTGATGGGTAGAGTTTCTGGTGGAGCATTTTCTCTAGTCAACTCTAATGCTACATTGATGTGGTTGGAGTCATTAGTTATACATTCACTTTCATAGATCACTATCATACACACAAAGACAACGACTATATTGATTAAATTATGCAGGCATTATAGTTGTCATTTGAAAGAAAATTACCTTTAACCTAACAGATTGATATGTCGAGAATATAGTAGGTATAGCTTTTCAATTACAATGATGAAAATATAATAAACCACCGAAAGCCTATGCAAGAGTACTATTCCTGATGGAAAATGGTTGGTTTGATAATCATACGGTAAAGATTTGGCTATGTCTGGCATATTATAGTAGAGAGCTAAATCTCAGTGTAATTTATATTTATTTATGCATATCATTTCTTGAGCAAATATTAAAAATGGCTGAAATATTTTTTTTCCTTTTCATTATTCATATGTGTGTGTGTATATATATGTATATATATGTATATGTATGTATATATATATATACATACATATACATATATATATATACATACATATACATATATATATATATGCATACATATACATATATATATATCTCCCAAATTGGACAGTTTTTGTAGTGTGCCTTTGACTTAGAATTAGGGATAGCATCTTCCATTATATTTGACATGTTGTACTGAGTTAAGCTTCTTGACTTTCTTGATTGCTATATTTTCTAGAGGTAAATATGATGAGTTTCCATCATTTTGTGTGTTTTTATCTCCTGTAATATATTAAGTTTATAAGTAAATTACTGGACTAAGCATTGGTTTCTGCATACATCTCATGAAGTTTGCAACCAGACAAACATCAGTAGTCATTACTAAATTAAAAGTTTAAACCTGCCCTTTTTTACTGTTGAGATATTTGTTTTCGTGTGATGCTTATACTAAAGACTTCAAAAGTTTTAGGGAATAGTTTTCACTCTCATGTTTAAAACTTGTGTCAATTAATTTAAATTCTTTTAGCTGATATATTTGGTTTTGTCAGGTTTAGTGAATTTGGAGTTGATGGTGGACCAGCAGCAAAGTCTCTCTGGCCAAAGGACAACCTATTCATGAAACATGTCTCTTCACATCTTGGCATTGTGGTGCCACATGTTGAAGTAAGAACCCACTCTCTCCCCTTACCTCCTTGTGTTTCCCTCTTCTATATTAGTTAATTTTCTTCATCACTTTACAGATGAAACATGTTATTGCAAGCACCATATTTCTGAAAGGTTTTGGTGGCCTCTTGTTCATCTTCAGCAGCTCTTTTGGAGCATATCTTCTGGTACATAATACATATGTATATAAATAACTTATCAAGTTCATAATCCTTAATGTCTTCTTGAGCATGTATATAGGAGTTCAAGACTTGTTCGAAATTGCTAACAAATTTGTGATCATAAAAAGTCAACAGGCCTAATATTAGTATATGGATCCTTTTAGTTAAAATTTTGAGTATAGGTAGGTTGTCAGCTCTCTGGAGTAACTCCTTGGTGTGCTCCAGCTATGGCATCTACCAGATGTTAATATATAATTAAGGAGTCCATCTCTTGCATAATATAATTGGACTAGTAAAGGACATCTAATTTGTAATGAAGAGTCATGCTTGTGCAGCTTCTGTGCCTAGCTTTCATCACACCAGTTGTGTACGGCTTCTACAATTACGACTAGTAGAGAAGCCAGAATTTGTGCAGCTTTTCAGCAAATTCGCTCAGGTTCACTCCTTTTATCACGTGTTCTGGCTATGTCAGTCCAATATTCTGGAAAAAATCTGTTGAACCAGACAAAAATTAACAATTAGCAAGTTCTTGTAACAGAATCTGGCACTTTTTGGCGCACTACTCTTCTTTATCGGCATGAAGAATTCAATCCCAAGTCGGCAGCCTAAAAAGGTTCCAAAGTCAAAAAACAAATTAAACTGAGATGCTTGGTAGTACATACTGTGCGAGTTGGTGAATCAGGTAATGTTAATGATTCACACTTAAGTATTCTGCAGCATGTTCACCATTCATTGTCAAGAAGCAGATTTTTTGGGGAAGCATACAAAACCCTCATGAGATGTGAATTACGGATTAGGATTGTGTTTCTAGTGTATCACTTTGTCATTTTGCTTGGTTTAGAAGTCTGGACTGGAGTTGTCTGCGAGTTGATATTTACAAATTCATACATTTATGTACTTTTTGTCACTTAGCTGGCTGGATGTTTTGCAAATTTGAATCGTTGTTATGCAGCAAGCATTGGCTGGCGGGTTATCTCAACAGCTTGTATGTCTTGGCCTTGGTAAAAAAATGTCCACGGATGTCCATAAATAGCTAATCTGTTATTTCAACTTTCAGGTGTGAATTTTATGCTCTTCTAATATGAGAAAGAAATTTATAAACCTCGCCTTCATGTAACATTTTATCAGTGTACCCACATTCAGCTGGTTGATGTACGTAATCTCATGCACAGAATGCAAATGCATATGGTTTGAGTGCAGTTTCAATGCTCGATGTGAACCCGAGTCGATTCATCTTTGTTCTGTTCAAAATTGAATTCGGTATGAATTAAGATATTCTATGTGATGATTTTTCCTTAATCAGTAAATTTCTTATCCATACTGTTTGAATTTCTGATATGTTTTTTAGCATAATTTGGTTACTAAAGTTGTCCGACTGATATGGTTTTTTAGCATAATTTGGTGACTAAAGTTGTCGGACTGGATAATTTCTCGAAGGCCGACTTAGCTTAAACTCTCAGAAAGAAAGTGATGGTAATTTGGTTTAAGGTATATGGTCATTGATTTGTTGGACTAGTAAGCAATTAGTTTAGAGTGATTTATCCTGATTATTGTAACTCTGAGCTAAACGCAGCTGTTTTTGATGTTCTTCCTTAATCGATTTCTCTCTTCTTTTTGTGGTTGCAATGTTGTTTCGTTGCGTGTGTGTGTGTTTGGGTCTGCAATCTACAGTATTATGTACCAGTGTTTGTACTGTGGAACATGTTTTGTAAACCTTTTCGAATTTCCATGCACGTTTTCTTGCTCTCTCTACCTTCTTCAATTTCTCTCTTAATTCTTGTTTTATCAACGAAAGGTAATTCCTCTCATCTGCTTCCAATCCCCGCTCATGAGTGCTCCTGAATGAATCCTCGTTCCAAGTCAATGTTCAACTCTTCCTGAGCACAGAAAGCCTCCACCTTCCCTGACAGTTGTTGACAGCACCATGACCATCACAGGATCACACTGTGCGCACCAAAACAAGATCAACCATGTGGGCTCCCTAAACCCGTCATCCTAACAATGACGGGGTCCCAGACCTGGAAAATCTGCCTCCACATCAAACTACATCGCTCTCATCCAATTCAAGCTTAAGCCTGCAATGCATTAAACGTATAAATCACACTAGAAAACAGCATAGTTTGTTTGATTTCAATCAATGGCATAAAGAAACCGACAATGTGGCTTGAAAGCGAAGGCGATACGGTCGTGTCCCGCCACCGTCAGGCAGCTCCTCTCGTGTGCGCTTCTTTGTCTCCCTGGTTTGGCTGGTGACGTTAAAGGGGAAGAGGACAAACAAAACCAACTGTTAACAATATTAACTGCTGCATCCAAGGGCTAAGCCTCCATACCCTGCTATTTTAAGTCCAATCACACGTGTGTTGGACCCACATGCAACGCCGTGTCGGCTTGACCGGTCATGGTTCGATCCAGCCTCAACCCCTGCTAAGTTTGACCAGCTACTAAATTTTAGGCAGCCATTAATCCTCAAGATAAGGTTTCTTCGTAGGTGTGTCTCCCATTCGAATTATTGTGTGTGGGAGAGTTAAGCCTATCATATGTTGTAAGTGTTTAACTTGAGAGAAACAAGAACATGAAAACAAGGAAGTCTAACATAGCCGGTGGCTGCGTAGATCATCAGCTACACACCACAGTCACCGACGCTCTCCAGCTCTTAGTCAAGCCACGCAGGTCTTTTGCCATCTAGATTTGCACAGCTAGCATACAGCTCTCTCGTGGAATCATGTAAGCACCAAATCATCAGATGCAGACGTTCATTCCTTGCACTCGTCAGCTTGAGCTTTGATCATCACGTGAAAGATGACTTCCTTGTAGTGAAATATTGACAAAGTGGTTTCTTCTTCTTGACTTGAAACTTTATCATCATCTTGTAGGAACAAAATTTAAGGTAAAAATTAGGTTAAGATAAGATAATCTACACAGAATACTTTAACCCCAACCCAAATGCACAAAGTTCAAGCTGCCACTGTTTTGGTAAGGCCTGATGCGTTGAGTAGGGGGATCAACACAATGCTCTTCATGTCCTAATTACCAGGATAACACAAATAGAAGGCTACATCATAGATGGGCGGCATGCTTAGGTCCACACGAAACTAGTTTTCATGCCTTGTGTGATTTCGTCAAAGTCCAGTTATTTCACGCCTTCTCAGAGGAAACAGCTGTGGCTTAGTCATAGTATAAGATAAGACCTGTAAATATCACTTCACAGTAACACTTACGTATCTCGTAAGCTTCATAATAAGTTTCTGAACATACATACATCATTTTCCTTGTCTGCAAGCGTTGGCAAAGTATTTTTCTTCATGTCTATCAAGTAGATCTTTTTGGACATCGCAAGAATCAGCCATCCCCAAATTTCTAAGTGCCAAACTACTGGCATAAAGAAGAAGAAGAAGAAGAAGAAGAAGAAAAACCATTGGTTGTAATTGATATATTACAATCATGTGTTGATATCTGATTTTGCCTATTCACCAACCATAGACCAGTCATGTTTTCCCTTGGCCTTTTGCTACACCCAATGATGGAGAAAATAACCAAGTCTTATGTGCATTGATATATACATATCGAATCTGATACATGTGCAGGTGCATCAACTTTCCATATGTTTGTTAATATGATAAGCGTCCCTAATAGAAGTAATTAAGAACACCGATAAGTCTATGAGGCCTTTTAGCGGCACGCTAAAGAGACCGGAAGTCATCTCAGCAATCAAACAATCTATCTTCCTCCTCCTCATTGCTTGCTTTACCTTTGGAAGCTGCACCGCTTTCGCATCTCCAGTTTAACGTTTGTCTCTTCGTGGCCTTGCTTGACCCAATTCTCTCGTCTCATGTTGATCAACAATGACTTGGGAATCCATCGGCTTCGTGTTAGCGTTAGCCGGTGGGTCCTTTGGGATTTCTTGAATGGAATGTGAAATGTGTATATAGAACATGCACGACGCAGATTAAAGTAATGAGAGGTTGTCGGTCATCGGCAAGACAAGGACGCATTAAGTATCGAGGAAATGCTATCGTCCCTCGTCGGAACCCGGCGTTTATAAGCGAGCCAGGTGGTGCGTCTCGAATAGCTCACCGGTGAACTGCACCACCTAACGTTTCCGAGGGTGGAAGATGGCAGGACTTGGCTCTCCCTGCGGAGCTTGCAAGTTCTTGAGGAGGAAGTGCGTCAGCGGCTGCGTCTTCGCACCGTACTTCCACCACCAGCACGGCGCAGCCCACTTCGCGGCCATCCACAAAGTCTTCGGTGCCAGCAACGTCGCCAAGCTGCTCATGCACCTTCCCATGGCGGATCGCCCCGAGGCCGCCGTCACCATATCCTACGAAGCACAAGCGAGACTCCAAAACCCTATCTACGGCTGCGTCGCCCATATCTTCGCCCTCCAGCAACAAGTGAGCAACCTCGTTCCTGTGCCACTTCATCCTCGGTGACATTAATGCTTGATCTGCTTTGCTCTGTAGGTGGTGAATCTGCAAGCACAAGTAGCCTCTCTCGAGGCACAAGCCGCGCGAAGACGTGGGAACGGCATTTCCGCCGGTTCCATCGGTCAACTAGAAGACATGCTCTGCAACACAGGGCCACCCCATCGACAAGATCTGCAGGGCTTCATTGATCAGGCTGGGGATAGGAAGACGCCACCTCAGTTTGCTTCGACTCTCTCGTTGGATGTGAATTGCTACCCCAACTCTGTTTGGTCCTTGGAGGAGAGCACGCCTCCGACCAACTTCGACATGGCCGATGAGGATTTCTCTTTCGAGGCTTTCTCTCTGACGTCCTGTTTTGACATGGAGGACGAGTTTTGGAGGTCAGCATGCCATGGCAATGGAGACCTGCAACCAGCAGCCTCTGCTGGTGCTGGGCGTTCATGAGGTCGTGGGATTCATTGACGTCTCCGTTCCATTCTTTACTGTCGATGCCATTGTTCTTTACTGCCGATGCTCGACATGCATGAGATTTGATTCCGATACAATTATATACAGTTAATTAGCAACAAGGTACCCGATTGTTCTTAATAGGAGAATCTAAGGATAGATTCATGGTTTCTTTCTCGTACCTGTCTGTAGAACAATGAATAATATGGAATCTTGTTCTTTGTGAGATTAGGATGATCAGGTGGAGTGCTACCTCTGCCAGTTGGATGATATATGTGAAACACTGAATGCTCAGTGTTATGCTAAACGCCTTAGATTTGGGGCAAAATACTGTAGCAACACAAAAACAAAGACCTTCAGATAGCTGAACTTGAGAATTTGCAGACACTTAATGGACAAAAAATAACATGGATTATCCAGAACTATAATCTGATTTTTGCAACACCAATTTGACAATATTAAGTGTGATGAAACACCAAAGAAAGTGGGGAATGCTCGGATCCTGCTCTCGTGTCAGAGCCCCCTTCTCATCATTCCCCTCCTTCCATCTCAAAACCATCTCCTAAGTCCACTCTTCACCTGACTCTCTAAATCCACCACCTGTTGGGTCCAGCCCAAATGTGGGCTTGGACAATTGGACCTTTTGAGAGGGCAGCAAACGCACGCAGCGAACGGAGACGTGCAGCGGCATGCGTGTAGCGAGAGATCAGCAGCGCAGAGAGAGAGAAAAAGGAGAAAGAGAAAGAGGTGAGGGCAGTGAAGAGTTTTGGATGAGCATCCCTGTTGAGAACAGGGGCTCGGAGAGAGAGAGAGGAAAAGGCAGAAAGAGAAGAATAATTAGGATCTTTAGTTTTTGTGCTTGACGTCAAATGTTATCAGTTTTGAATCAAATTTTATACGAAGAATCTTTATAATAAGCTCTATAATCCTAATGGTATTAATTCTCTTGTTATTTTAGATAAAATTTATTGTAAATCTATTATCGTTACTACTGATAGTGAAAGTTTGAGGTGGACTACGGTCTCATAGTTTTTTCTATATTGGGTTTTTCACATTAAAAATTGGTCTTACTGTGTGATTGATTTATTGCTCTACTACTTATGTTGTTTTGGTTGACATTAGTATTTTGATATCAAGTTAGTATTTTGATGAAGAACCCATTTTGATACACAAAGAGGAAAAAAAATTATTCCGCTTTAACATGTTTTTCCCAACAAGTGGTATCAGAGTAACAGGTTGTTTGGTGCTAGTTTTTCTTGTGTGATTGAAATGAAAAAGTTAGATGATATGATTAAATTGAACTCATTAAATTATTCCACTTGGAGGTGTTTGATGGAAGATCTGCTTTATTGCAAAGATTTGTATAAGCCTATCAAGGTTAAAGATAAACCTTCTACTATGGACGATGAAGAATGGAAAGTTCAATATAGAAAAGCTATTGTCTATATTAGAAGATGGATGGATATAAACTTGCATGAGCATATTTCTGATAAAATCAGAGCTGATGTTGTTTGACAAATGTTAGAAAATCTCTTTACGAAAAAGACAGTGGGAAATAGAATTTCTCTCCTTAGAAGGCTTATAAATTTAAAGTATAAATATGGTGATAACATTGTTGAGCATATAAGCCTATTTCAAAATCTTGCAAACAAGTTGGTTGCTATGAAAATGAATATAGATGATGAGATGCAAGAATTATTACCTTTCAGCTCTTTACTAGAAAGTTGGGAAACATTTATTATGACAATTTATAACTCCACGCCAAGGGGGACTCTAATTATAGATATAGTTAAAGATAGTTTGCTAAATGAAGATGTTAGAAGGAAAGAACAGGGTGAATCTTTTTCTAATGCATTTGTTACTGAAAAACAAGAAAGACATGGAAGAAATCATAATAGAAATCCACATGGTTATAGAGGAAGATCCAAGTCTAGAAGAGATATTTAATGTTTTTACTGTAATAGGCCAGGTCACATGAAGAAAGAGTATAGGTTTTGGAAGTGAGAACAGAATTAAAGGAAGAAAAATGAGAAAGAGACCAATATAATTGCTGCTAAAGGTAATATCATTATTGGTCTTGCAGCTCTGGACAGTAACTGGGTAATTGACTCTGGTGCTTCATTTCATATTACTTCTCATAGTGATTTCTTTAGATCTTACACTGTTGGTGATTTTGGTAATATCAGAATGGAAAACAGTGATATATCTAAGATTGTGAGTATTAGAGATATTTGCTTGGAGACCAATATTATGAGCAAATTGATACTCAAAGATGTCAGACATGTTCCAAATATTCGTCTTAAGTTGATATCTACAGGTAGACTTAAGGATGAGGGATTTACATACTATTTTGATGAAAGCAAATGAAAACTCACTAAAGGTTCTCTAATTGTGACAAGAGGAAAGAAGCTTAACTCTTTTTATGTCATAGAAACTAAGCTACATAAATGAGAGATTAATGCAATTCAAAAGGGTGAAAGTATAGATCTTTGGTACAAGAGGCTTGGTCATATCAACAAAAAAGGGATTTTAAACTCTTGCTAGAAAGCAATTCTTACCAGAATTGCAAGGTACATCTCTTAAATCTTGTGATCATTGATTAGTTGGAAAAACATATAGAGCTGCATTTGATACATATCCATTATTTAGAATATTAGATATTATTGATTTAATTCATACTGATGTTTGTACTATGCAAACTAGAACTCTTAGATGTGCTTTTTATTTTGTTACTTTTATTGATGATCATTCTAGAAAAGTTTGGGCTTTTGCTTTGAAATCTAAAAATCAGGTACTCGATGTTTTTAAAAAGTTTCATGTTAGTGTTGAAAGAGAAACTAGCAGAAAGCTAAAGTGTATTCGAGTAGATAATGGTGGCGAGTGCAGGGGTCCTTTTGAGAATTATTGCAGGTTCCATGGTATCAGGTTTAAGAAAACAGTTCCTAAAACTCCTCGGTAGAATGGTGTGGTAGAAAGAATGAACAGAACCATTGAAGAAAGGATTAGGTGTATGCTTTTCCACGTCAAATTACTGAAGTCATTTTGGGGGGAGACTATGAGAACTACAGTTAACCTAATAAATCTTTCTTCATCAGTTCTTTTGAAAAGTGATGTTCCAGAGAAAGTATGAAAAGGAAAAGATATATCTTATAATCACTTAAGAGTCTTTGGGTGTAAAACATTTGTTCATATTCCCAAAGATGAAAGGTTCAAGCTTGATAATAAGGCAAAAGTATGTATCTGCTTGGGATATGGTCATGAAGAGTTTGGGTACAGATTATGAGATCCAGTGAATAAGAAGATTATTATAAGCAAAGATGTTATATTTCTTAAAGACCAATTGTTTGATGATGATGATAATATTGAGAAGTCAAAAACCTCTGTTTATATTCCTTGGAGTCTGGGTTCAGTTCCTTCACCTGTGATTCATGATGATCATGGGGGAGATGAACAAGAAGATCATGGTGAGAATGTTAGTGATGAGGCTCCTATAATTGATAATGTTGAACCAACTGAACAAATATCTCCACCACCAGTTGAGATTCCATTGAGAAGATCCACTAGAGAACGACAATTATCTACCAAATATCCTCCATATGAGTATGTTATGCTTATTGACGGGGGAGAGCCAGAAACTTATCAAGAAGCTATTCTATATGAGCATAAGAATGAGTGGGTTAAAGCTATGCAAGAAGAGATGAGATCCTTGCTTAAGAACCACACATATGACTTGGTAAAATTGCCTAAAGAGAAGAAAGTTCTCAAGAATAAATAGATTTACAAATTGAAAACTGTAAATAATAACTCACAACAAAAATACAAGCTACGACTAGTTATGAAAGGATTCAGTCAGAAGAAAGGTATTGACTTTGAAGAAATATTTTCTCCAGTTGTAAAAATGTCTTCTATCCGAGTTGTTCTTGGTTTGACTACCTGCTTGAATTTAGAAGTTGAGTAACTTGATGTGAAAACAGCATTACTTCATGGTGACTTAGAAGAAGAAATTTACATGGAGTAACCAGAATATTTCAAAGTCAAGGGAAAAGAAAATCTGTTGTGTAAGCTTAGGAAAAGCTTATATAGACTCAAACAGGCACCTAGACAGTGGTACAAGAAGTTTGATTCCTTTATGATGAGCTAAGGGTATGATAGAACCACATATTATCATTGTGTATTTATGAAGAAATTTTTAGATGATGATTTCATTATTCTCTTGCTATATGTTGATGATATGCTGATTGTTGGTTATGATGCTGGTAAAATTGAAAAGCTTAAAAGAGAGCTAAGTCTTTTGTCATGAAAGACTTGGGATTGGTGAAACAAATACTTGGCATGAAGATTCTTCGTAATAGGAAGAAAAAAAAGATTTGACTATCTCAGGAGACTTACATTGAAAAATGTTCTTGAAAGATTCAACATGAGTAAAGCCAAAGAAGTTTATCCTCCACTTACAGGTCATTTCAAGCTTAGTTCACAACAATGTCTTATAAGTGAGAAAGAAAAAGAATAAATGTCCAGAGTACCTTACTCATTTGTAGTAGGTAGTTTGATGTATGCTATGGTTTGTACTAGGCCAGATATAACTCATATAGTTGGAGTTATCAACCGATTTATCTCTAATCCTGGAAAGGAACATTGGGCAGCAGTGAAATGGATATTAAGATATCTAAAAAGTACTTCCAGGTTGTGTTTATGTTTTGGCAATGATGAACCTATGTTAGAATGGTACACAGATACAGATATGACAGGTGATACTGATTCCAGGAAATCCACTTTGGAGTTCTTAATGACATTTGCAAGGGGAGCAATCTCTTGGCAATCTAAGTTACGGAATTATATTACTTTATCAGAATACATAGCAATTACTGAAGCCTGTAAGGAAGCTTTATGGATGAAAAAGTTTCTACAGGAATTGGGCTTGATACAAGAAGAATATACTATTTACTGTGACAGTCAGAGTGTCATTCACCTCTCCAAGAATTCAATATATCATTCTAAATCCAAGTATATTTATGTGAGATATCACTAGATTTGTGATGTGCTTGAGTTAAAAGAATTATAGTTGAAAAAGGCGCATACCAATGAGAATAGATCAGATATGTTGACAAAGTTTTTACCTAAGGAGAAGCTTAAAGCATGTAGGTGAAGAGCGAGCTTAGTACATCCCACTATATGAGCTGGAGGGGAAGAATTCTTGGGTCTAGCCCATATGTGGGCTTGGACAATTAATCTTTTGAGCCCAAATCAATAATTAAAAAGACAGTGAACGTAAGAGAGGGTAGGGAACGGAGGCGTGCAGCGGCATGCGTGCAACTAGAGATCAGCAGCGCACAATGAGAGGAAATAACAAAGAGAGAAAGAGGAGAAAGAGAAAGAGGTGAGGGCGGTGAAGAGTTTTGGATGAGCGTTCGTGCAGCATGAGAACAAGAGTGCACAGAGAGAGGAAAAGGCAGAGAGAGAAAAGAGAGAAGAACAATTAGGATCTTTAGTTTTTCTGCTTAACGATCAGTAGTCAAACGTCATCAGTTTTAATCCAAATTTTATACATAGAATTCTTACAATAAGCTCTATAATCGAACGGTGTTAATCTAGAGTTTATCCTCCCTGAGGTACTTTTCTGTTATATCTATTTTATGAGACCTAAAATTCTTCATTTGATCCATCTATATGATGATGATATGTTATTCTTGAACCAAAATATATGTTCTTGATGTTTATGATTCTCCTGTTATCATTATTATTGATAGTGAAAGTTTGAGGTGGATTATGGTCCCATGGTTTTTTCCACATTGAGTTTTCCACGTAAAAAATTGATCTTATTGTGTTATTGATTTATTACTCTACTGCTTATGTTATTTTAGTTAATATTAGTATTTTGATATTAAGTTAGTATTTTAATGAGAAACCCATTTTGATACACAGAGAGGAAAAAAAATTATTTCGCTTTAGTATATTTTTCCCAACACCACTACCTGTTGGGTTCTTTCAACATATCAAATATAAATCAAATAATTATTTTATGGAATCAAAACTGAATTTTGGTTTAAAAATAATCTTAATAGATCCAAAACAATGGATTAAGAATGTTTCTATAAAACTTATCAAATCCATTATAATATGCATGAAATCCTACAACAATTAAGGAACATATTAACACGGAAGCATACCTAATGAATCCATTATAGTATTTTCTAAATTAATTGGTGATTTGATCTTCCAATTACTGAGTATCCTTAAGAACTTTAGATTTCTCCTTGACGGGTGAAGAGAAACTTCATTCGATATTGCAACCGGGGACCATAACCTTATTTATAGGCATTACTGATGAACTTCTACAATTATGATTATATTCATAATTGATGAATCTACAATTATGCCTCAAGAGTTTCATATTCCTAACTTATCTCGTCATCAAGTTAGAAATATGACTGATGGTATCCACACAATTAATTTTCATAACAATTATGTCCCTTAGCTAAATAACTTTACTTTAATTAGATCACTTTAATTTTGGCTAATCAAAATAATGGCTTACACATTTAATTATACATGTGTGACTCTTAAAATTCTAACAATCTCCCACTGAATCACATATGTATCATTATAAATGTGATATTCTTTATGAGCTCAAAACTATTGCCATTATTAAATAGGACATACAAAACAATCTTATCCATTGACCATATTAATATAGGACCAAAGCGGTCTTCGCTATATCAATCATAGCTAAACCCCATCAATGATCACTAATATTAACATAACCAAATGACATAGATCAATTATGAAATGTGTAGCATGAAAATTACATGAATGTGATCTGTACATATCAATTTTCAACTGGTCCAACTTTATCTTTATGGGATCATTAATAACTTTAATAGTTATAATGTATAAAGTATAATAAATCGAAGCTTTATTTCTGATCAAAAAATATCTATACAAATACAGAATCTAGTATAGAACATATAATAAACATATGACAGACTCTCACTAAACTAAAGTTTCCTCAAATTCTGATATACCCATATGAGCAGTATACTCATGAAAGACCTTGGGCGGTATACCTTTTGTGAGAGGATCTGCCAACATAAAGTTTGTTCCCAAGTGTTCTATAGAAATTTGTTTACTTTGTATCCTTTCTTCCACAACTAGGAACTTGATGTCAATGTGCTTTGACTTAGTTGAGCTCCTATTGTTGTTGGAGAATAAAATAGCTTATTTATTATCACAGTATATCTTTAGTGGTCTTTCAATCCCTTGTACTATTTGTAGCCCTGTGACAAAATTCCTCAGTCAAATTCCATGATTGGATGCCTCAAAACATGCTACAAATTTCGCTACCATAGTGGAAGAAGCAATAAGAGATTGCTTGGCACTACGCCAAGAAATTGCCCCACCAGCCAACATATAAATGTAGCCCGAAGTGGATTTCCTACTGTCTTGGCATCCAGCAATATTGGAGTCAGAATACCCAATGATCTCCAAATGGTCTGATCTCCTATATATGAGCATATGATCTTTTGTCCTCTTTAAATATCTCATGACTCTTTTAGCTGTCTTCCAATGATCCATTCCAGGATTGCTTAAGCATCTACCTAACACTCCAACAATGTACGCTATATCCGGACGCGTACAAACCTGTGCATACATTAGACTCCCTATAGCTGATGCATAGGAATCTTCTATATTTCTTGAGTTTCCAAATTTCCTTTAGGGCACTGATTGAGACTGAACTTGTCTCCCTTTGCGACAGGGGTGTCTCCTGATTTGCAATCATGCATGCCAAACCTTTTGAGTACTTTACCGATATAGCTCTTTTGTGATAATCCTAGAATACCCCGGGATCTGTCTCGGTGTATCTGGATTCCTAATATAAAAGAGGCATCACCAAGATCTTTCATCTCAAAATTTATAGATAGAAATCTCTTGGTTTCGTGCAATAAGCCTATATCATTTATGGCAAGCAAAATATCATCCATATACAATATCAGAAAAATAAATTTGCTCCCACTGAATTTGTGATACATGCAATCATCAACAGCGTTTATCTCAAAACCAAATGAGATAATTACTTGATGAAATTTATGATACCACCGACGGGATGCTTGTTTTAGTCCATAGATGGATTTTATCAATTTACAAACCATTTTCTTTGGGTCTCCTGACATAAAGTATTATGGTTGTACTATATAAATTATTTCATCAATGTTTCCATTGAGAAATGTTATTTTAACATCCATCTGATGAAGCTCTAAATCAAAATGTGCGGCTAGAGCCATAATTGTCCTAAAAGAGTCCTTCATTGAAATCAGAGAGAATGTCTCTTTAAAGTCAATCCCTTCATTTTGAGTATAGCCCTTTGCCACAAGACGTGCTTTATACCTCTCCACATTACCTTTAAAATCCCTTTTAGTTCTAAAAATCCATTTACAACCAATGGGTTTCACATCTTCTAGTAACGAGACAAGTTTTCAAACTTTATTATCTTGCATGGACTTATACTCTTGATTCATTGCTTCAATCCACTTATCCGAATTAGAATCCTCCATGGCTTGATGGAATTTGATTGGATCATCTTCCATTATATCACTACTTTCTTCATGTTCTTGGAGAAATATCATATAATCATCCGAAATGGCACTCCTCCTTTCCCTAATGGATCGTCGCAAAGGTGCTAGCTCTTGCAGCACAGATTCTTGAGGATGTTGAGTTTGTTCCTCATGAATAATTTCTTCGTACTGTATGGGAGTTGAAATAACTATATTCTTTTGAGGTACAGATTTTGCCACATTAGTGGCAACTATATGAGTCGGATTAGACTGAATCAATTCTTCCTCAAAGGTAAAATATTTAATCTTCTTCCCCCCCCCCCCCCCCCCCCCCCAAACTTAATATCCTCAAAGAATATAGCAATACCCGTCTCAAAAATATTTCTTGATTTGGGATCATAAATTTTATACCGCTTAGATAGCTCAGAATAACCAATAAAGTAACTGCTCATTGTTCGGGGTTCTAATTTATTTTCATTAGGCCTGTAAGGCCTTGTCTCAACTGGACAACCCCATACACGGAAGTGTTTTAGACTAGGCTTTCTCCCAGTCCAAAGTTCATAAGGAGTTTTTGCAATTGCTTTAGTTGGTACTCTATTAAGAATATAAACTGCGGTTTTTATTACTTCTCCCCAGAGTGACTCTAGCAAAGTAGATTGAGAAATCATACTTCTTACCATGTCCTTAAGTGTGCGGTTTCGTCTTTCAGCTACACCATTCATGCTAGGTGACCTAGGCATTGTATACTGAGGGACAATTCCACACTCCTCTAGATATAAAACAAATAGTCCTGGACGTTGTTCACCTGAGCCATCATTTCTATCGTAATATTCCCCTCCACGGTCAGATTTGACGCTTTTTATCTTTTTGCTGAGTTGATTTTCAACTTCAGCTTTAAATGCTTTGAACACATTCAAAGATTGAGATTTTTTATGTATTAGATATAGGTATCCATATCTAGAGTAATCGTCTATGAATGATATGAAGTAGTGTTAACCGTTCCATGAAGGTGTAGGAAATGATCCACAAATATCTATATGTATCAATTCTAAGACGTCCGTAGCTCTATATGCACCTGATCTCTTAGGTTTTGTTTGTTTACCTTTAATGCATTCGACACAAATATTTAGACTTGATAAGTCAATGGGATCAAGAATCTCATCTGACACAAGTCTTTCAACTCTATTTCTAGAGATGTGACCCAAACGTTTATGTCATAATATACCAAAATTTTTAATTTTACATTTAGTACCTCGTAATTCCGCATTCAAGGTTTCATGATAAGATGCTATAGTATCAAGTAAATATAGATTGTCATAAGTCATAAGTGAACTAGTTCCAATCATATTTGAATTTAAAGACAAAGTAAACTGATTGTTTCAAAATGAACAAGAATAACCAGATTTGTCCAAATAAGAAACAGAAATTAAGTTTCATCTAAATGATGGTACAATAAAAGTATCTTTTAAATCCAAATAATATCTAGTACACAATAACAATCTAAATATGCCTATAGCTTCCACATCTACCGATTTTTCATCCCCCACATAAATGCATCTTTCAGCATTATTGGGCTTTCGGTAGCTCATGCAACCTTGCATCAATACACTGATGTTAGTTGTTGCATCAGAGTCTAACCACCAAGTGTTTCTATGTACTGAAGTTAAATTGACTTCTGAACAAACCAAAGTAAAGAATGTTCTTTTTTAGCACGCCAAGCGTGATATTTGGCACAGTCCTTCTTTAAATGCCCAGATTTCTTGCAAAAGAAACAAGTATTATCTTTATTTTGTTTCTTCTTTACTGGACCCTTATCAGCCTCATTCTTTCCATATTTGTATTTTCTTTTCTTGCCCTTAAAGTTGGTTTCATTTAGAACCAGTACTGAATTGAGGTTAGCAGATATTTTTACAAGAGAACCTAAATAAGAGAACAATAAATAACCAAAAATTATGCTTATATTTATTACCATAAACTTAAGTAAATTCAAATAATAATATAACCCATCTCAAGATACCAAGTGCAACATTAATATCTTGTCTTTGGACTTCAATATTAATTGCTAATGGTAGTCTTATTATAATGATCAAACACTGATAATAAGGCATGTCAAATAAGAAACCCATCTTTGGATTGATTTATCATTTAAATGTATAACTTTATAATTACCACATGTTTAGCATTACAAGTATGTATAAAATCCTACCAGTCATTAACCTTCCTGGGCCAGATAATTACTGCATGGATATAAATACACACTACATTTAATATTTTCATGAGAAATGTTATATATGAGAGGTCACTTTGACGACTTCATATATTAAATTATTCAATCTAATATTAAACAATCACTAATTGAATTTGGACTATATTAGTCAAATTGACTTGATCTTAATTTGTTGACTAAAATATTTAAAGCATATAAATCATTCAATTTATGTCAACAAACAACTTTATAGAACCAATATTATGTTTAAACCAACATAATATTATAAAAATATTATTAAACCAACATAATATTGCAATAATATCTAATTAATTAAATTCATATTAATTCGATAAAATCTAAAAAAAATTGAGAAATTTATGCCTTGTAGTGCAAAAAAATGAATTTGCATATCTTGAAAAGGAAAAGACACGAAATGGAAAGGATAATCCAAAATTAAACTGATATTATATCAGAAAAAGGCACTGAATTGAATGTGAAGCATGCTGTAGCATAATTACATAAAACCATAATCTTTTCCAACGATGATAGAACCAAATCACTTTAAAATATTGATGAAAACATAATTAAAATACATGAAAAATAAGCTTAAATGTTCATCAATTATTGTAGGATGGCTCTGATACCACTTGTTGGGTTCTTTTAATATATCAAATCAAATAATTATTTTATATAATCAAAACCGAATTTTGGTTTAAAAATAATCTTAATAGATCCAAAACAATGGATTAAGAATGTTTCTATAAAACTTATCAAATCCATTATAATATACATAAAATCCTACAATAATTAAGGAACATATTAATACGAAAGCATACCTGATGAATCCATTATAATATTTTCTGAATTAATTGGTGATTTGATCTTCCAATTGCAGAGTATCCTTAAGAACTTTATATTTCTCCTTGACGGGTGAAAAGAAACTTCATTTGATACTGCAACCGAGGACCATTAACCTTATTTATAGTTATAACTTCAAGAGTTTCATATTCCTAACTTATCTCGTCATTAAGTAAGAAATATGATTAATGATATCTACATAATTAATTTTCATAACAATTATGTCTCTTAGTCAAATAATTTTATTTTAATTAGATCACTTTAATTTTAACTAATTAAAATAATAATTTAATATATTTAATTATACATATGTGACTCTTAAAATTCTAACACTATCTTGCAGCACCAGAACACTATTCCAGCAAATCTACCAAATTCCGGCCCATGTCCTCGAGTCCATCCCAATCACTTGTTACTTCAAGAAGAACAAATCGTCCTCTGTAGCAGATATCCTGCGCCCACACACCGAAGACTGACACTGGGCTGGACCAGGTCGTGATTCTATAAAATGAGGCCTACTTCTCCTGTTCTTGATAGAATCACCGGAGGACAACTCTAGCAAGTCTTAATTGTTACCGTAGTGTGGCTGTCAAGTGATTCATATGATATCAGATCGAACCGAGAATGGATTGTTGATGTTGTAACACGAAGTTTAGCAGCACAGCAAAAGCAGAAGAGACTGAAATGCCAACATCAACTGACGCTTTCATCCCACCTTTTGACTTCCAATAGCTTTAAAAGTTCAAACACACCAAATCCCACTAGCAGAACCGACGAGAAGTACACCACTTCGGCTCGATTACGGCAACTACAGAAACACCACCAACCCATCTCTGTAACTTTAGAGAAGATGAAGAAGGAAGGGAACACGGTGACAACGAGAGACATGCAAAAGGCTGGAAGAACACGAAGGGTGAGGCCCCATTCTGATTATGTTCTCCACTGGGGGAAAACTCCAAAGAGAAAGGAGCTTAATTATGAGATGGTATGAAAGCCAACCTAAACCATTATAAACCTTTTGACGTGATCTGTTCATGCTTGGCTCTACTTATATTTGTGGGGTTCGATCAGCGTTGGGGACCAATATCGTATGTGATGCTTCATGCCCATCATCATCATCAGAAGAAAAGGTTATGGATCACAAACGTCGTTTTGGACTAGAGAAGGCCAAGTAGATACTCACAGAGGAGACGTCATTCCATGCGTATAACCTGAGTGAACTACAGCTAATTGCACCGTGCTACAGATTTTGCTTACATCTTGATAAGGAGATATGACACTATACAATTACTACAATATTATGTGAGGTCCGGACTTACAAGGCTTACGATATGATACCAATTAGAGAATTGATTCATTGGTGAGCCACGTCACCACGACATATCTCGGGGTGATTCAGCCGCTGCCTGAGTCTGATGAGGCCAAAACATGAGCACCTGCGAGAGACCACGTCGACCCTTGCATGTTCTCGGGGGTGATTCAGCCGCTTGCGCGGCACAAATCCAAAGAATAACGGACGATAACTGCGACCCGACCCGACTCCGGGGCCCACGACTTGCGCCAATCAATTGAGCAGTACACGATCGGGCGACGAGTCGATGACCGAAGATACATTATAATTCTCCACCTGACAGGTCGACTTCCTGCGATGAGGTCCGATGAATGTAATGGCACCATAAACTCCCCTCTCTGCTCTCTTCCTTCCTCCTCGTTTAAACGCTCTCCCCGTCCTTCCCACATTTAATTACTGCCCTTTCTCTCTCTGAAAGGAGGAAGAAGGAATCCTTTCGAATGCTCTCTGCCAATTCGAACTCCGGAAAGCGACTCCTTTCCTCGTCTCGTCCGTTCTTCTGCCCCCACCCATCCCTTCTGCAGCCCTCGCTGGGTTCTGTTGAGTGCAGGTTTGAACTGTGTTCTCCGAGTGGCTGGCTGGCTGGCTGAGATTAATGGAGTTCGGGTGGAAGCAGGAAAGATGAGATCTTTGGAATCGAGGAGGAGAATGGAAATATTCCATATGTTCCTGCTGAAATTGCGTGCTGGCGAACTTCCTATCCGGTAAAGATCGGTGCTTTCTTTGCGTCCCGGTAGGTCTTGGATTCTTACTTGATTCTAACTGCCGATTTCATTTTCTTGTTTCTTTCTCCTTGCAGAAGCCTAGTTTGAATGTGACAGGAGGCGTAGAAAGAGCCAGGGACTTTGCTAGATCTGTCCACGGCTCGTCTGAAACCCTAGTCATGGTGGCGGAGCCCTGGATTAACAAGATGCGGACTTCCGTCGCCGCCGCCAAGAGAAAGAAGAAGAATGGCGGCTCAAATCCGTCGCCTTCCACCGCCACCGTTGGGATACTCTCCTTCGAGGTCGCCAGCGCCATGTCGCGCGCCATCAGCCTATACCGCTCCCTTTCCGAATCTGAGATGGCCAAGTTCCGTTCCCAGACCCTCGCCTCCCACGGCGTCCGCCACCTCGTCTCCACCGACGAACCCTTGCTTCTGTCCCTCGCCCTCGCCGAGATGCTGGACGACCTCAACGGCGTTGCTGCCGTCGCCTCTCGCATGGGCCGCCGGTGCTCCCACCCGGCCCTCGTCGGCTTCGAGCACGTCTACTCCGACCTCCTTGCCGGCCGAATCGACCCTTCCCGACTCGGCTTCCTCTCCAAGGACATGGATGGCACTATCCGGAAGATGGAGCGCTTTGTCTCCGCCACCGCAGCGCTCTATGCCGAGTTGGAGGTCCTCACGGAGCTAGAGCATGCTGCCAAGAAGCTCCACCAAAACCCAGTCCACGATGAGAGCCGACGGGCCTTTGACCAGAAGATCGAGTGGCACCGCCAAGACATCAAGCACCTACGCGATTCTTCCCTTTGGAACCAGGTTTACGACAAGGTCGTCCTCCTCCTTGCCCGAGCTGTCTGCACCATTCATTCCCGGATATGCCTGGTGTTTGGGGAGACAATTAGCAGCTTGGATAGCCTAGTTGCTGATCAAAGTTGTCAGCTTTCGGAGCAAATCATTAATTCAGTTCATCACCCAATTCATTCAGGGTCCCTAAGATCAGGTTCTATAGATGGCAAGTCCGATCAGATTCCTAAGGTAGCTTCTGATGCTTTTGCTGATGTGAATTTCCGGAGGGCAGAGGGCCTCCGATTCCATTGTGGGGCAAGTCCCGGTAGGCTTTTCATGGAGTGCCTCAGCTTAGGCAGCTCTGCTTTATTAAAAGAGAGCAATGACAAATTCGAGAATGAGAGTTGCATCAGTCGTCCTGCATCCGGTCCTTCAGTTCCATTTAGTGGTCAAGTAACACAGCACATGAGTGGCAAGAGATCAAAATTTGGACCAATTAGTAAGCTTACGATGCTCGCCTCACCCTCCACGGTGGGTGGTTCAGCTCTTGCATTGCATTATGCAAATATCATAATCATCATAGAGAAGTTGCTGAAGCATCCGCATCTGGTTGGGGAGGATGCAAGAGATGACTTATACCAGATGTTGCCCTCGAGCTTAAGGGCAGGTCTCAGAAAGAGTCTCAAGTCATATGTGAAGAATCTAGCTATTTATGATGCTCCACTTGCACATGATTGGAAGGAAGCACTTGATAAGATTTTGAGCTGGCTTTCACCAATGGCTTATGAGATGATCCGTTGGCAGACTGAGCGGAACTTCGAGCAACAGCAAATTATATCGAGGGCAAATCTTCTGCTGCTTCAAACTTTATATTTTGCTGACAGGGAGAAGACAGAGGCAGCTATTTGTGAGCTTCTGGTAGGGTTGAATTACATTTGCCGGTATGAACAGCAGCAAAATGCTTTGTTGGATTGTACTAGTAGTTTGGATTTTGATGATTGTATGGATTGGCATATGCAATACATATCGTAGCTTCGCTTGTAATTTATTCAAATTTAAATAAAGATTTGGTGTTCTTTTTTCCTATTTGTGCTTCCAGTAGACAAGGCAGAGTTGCTAATGTTCTATTGTCCAAGGTATAGATTCTTACTTCTAATGCACGTAGACCCTTCTGTTCGGCATCCGATGATACTTACCTGTCGAACTTTCGCACTTTTGATTCAATGTGATTCTTCATGCCTGCACACAGTATGCCCTTGCATTCTGCATTTATTCTCTTCATTTGCTATATTTAAATTGATACATACATCACTCTGGGAAAGAATTTCTGGTAACTCAGAGAACTAAATTTTATAGTTTTGATGGAAAAACTCATGCTTGCAGTGCCCACGCTATTTGACATTACTTAAATTTCTCATTTCTAGGCATACTGACTCCTCAGCGAGTATCTTTCTTCTGACCCTACAGAAGGAGACCATCCGACATGCTATTATTCCATGCCAAGTGAGTTTTTATACACACTCAACTCTCCCATATCTTTACATATCTTTCTCTATTATCTTCTTCGAGTACACGAGTCAGTCTACAGTAAGTTTACATAGGCTTTCTGGTTTACAGTTTTATCATTTCTAGGATTCTTTAATCATACATCTTTATGCAAAAACACAAATTTGATAATTTGTTAGCTAGCACCTTTCATGGTTAATTATGATTCCAGATTGAGGTTTCCCTTCATAAGAATTCAATACATTAAATTGTTATTTCATAGTCAAGGTTTTTCTAAAGATTCTCATTGTTGTAGCAAGAGCTTTTTAGACTTGGTTCCTTTGATCTCACTATATTATACACAAACTGAGATTTATTCTTACAAACTATGAACTAGGCAATGGATGGGTTTCAAGTTACTCGATTATAGGCATCTTTCTTGCCTATGTTAAAGGCAATTTATGTTTTTTTTTTTTCATTTTGGATTTTGCTCTTTGGCAAAATTATTGTTTCTTTAAAATTTTTGAAGGCACAATTTTTCCACATCGAATATGATCTTACTGCTGCCAATAATATGTTACAAATGCAAAAAATCAGCATCAAGTTTCTGATATATCAAAGGTACTCTTCCCACATCTTGTGATTTTTGTGTTGATAGTTGTTAGTGAGCTGACAGCTGAATAGGGAGCATCGAATAGATCAATTTTATGGTTCATTATTTTTTTATGTTTTCTATCCTCTTTGCACGCATTGTATAAACCCTTTTCTTCATCCAACAAATTGATTCATGGACTTCTTATTTGTCGTGTTTACTTTTTTTTTCCCCCTTGGATTATAGACCTGTGATCAACAAATATGTAGAACCTGTTTGTGGAAATATGACATGTTTTCTTCCATTTCTCCATAATATCTTGGCAAATGATCAAGCACCAAAACATCTGTTTGCTTCATGTGTCTATATCACTTGACCTATACTGAAGTTTGATTTCTGAAATCTGAACATCCAAGTTTCCATTCAAGAGCAGTCTTGGTATGTGACCTGTTGAAGTTGTCAGAGAAGCAGCCGCATTAAATAGTTTTCTGACGAAGTATGTTTGATTAGTGCTAACATTAATGCATGCCCACGTACAAATCCAATATCTTGTGTTTATGTGTCAGGTGATAGTCTTGTAAGCAATGAGATTATGTGCTGGGCAAAGAAGGTGCAAGAAACAAGTTGAACTTTACTTGCTTGTAGGTTGGTAGAAGTACCGAGGATTTGCCCGCGACATTTAAAGCTACTCGCCATTAACGCGAGTCTTCTCCACTTGAAACATTTCATGGAGCATTCATGGCTCTCCGGCTTGACTCTCCCTCGATGTGGACACTTGCAGCTGAAGCCTTCACAAGTGAAATTAAAAGCTGGATATAAGAGTGGCAGGCATGGGTGGGAGGGAGGGAGACGAGCATTCTCATGTGATAGCTTTTGCTGTTGATTCAATGGTGCATTAAAGATCTCCCATCTCCTGGTGAAACCTGTTCGAGGAATCACCCCTCTCCCGGACATTGATTTCTCCCGCAACGCTTTTGATCTAATGGTGGGTCAATCTTCTGCGAAGAAGTAGCATTGCACAAATAATGAGGTTTCGTCCGGAGGGAGGATTCATGATGAGGCCAACTGTCGCTTTCCATGGCCATAGAGAGCAAGCTTCTCTCTGGCCACTGCTCTCTGCATGCCAAAAGCTTCCAGCGGAAACACGCGACATTGTCGAGCTATAATCAAGACATGAATTTGATTACACCGAGTGGGCAAAAGCTTTCGGCCATCAAAGGATGTGCTTTCGGAAGGCATCAGCCATTGTCTGTTTGTTGGGCATTGGGGCCTCTCTTTGCTGGGAGAAGCGTGCTCTGCTTTTGCAGCCAACTTTTGATTATGGCTCCGCTGTGCTCCAACTTTTTTCTTGCTCGTTTCATGAGCTCTCTCCATCTGCAAAAGAACAACATCAGTAGATAAAACAAAATCATAATCAATCATTCTGTTGAGTATCTACTGCAGGCTGCAGGGAGATTTCTGGTCACTACCAATGTGTTACTATGAATTGGTGTCTCATTTATGATGTTACTTTGAAGAATCCCATCTGCACACCTTAGCCTTTGTCGAGGTTGAATCATCAGCATCTCGCTAACCCTGTTCTTGCAAATTTACTACATGCTAGTTTTTTTTTTGTCTTTCTCATAAGGTGCCTCACTTTTTAATTTTATCATTTGATGCTCTTCTTTTTTTTTTTTAATACATTAAATATCTGATTACCTCCTCTTGTAAGTGAGCATTACCGATCATTGCCTTCGTCTCATTACATTATCACGGTTCTTCTGTCATTCCCTTTTCTTGACTCCTAGGTTGTTCTTATTCATGTTTTCATTGTTATTGAGAAGGAAAACCCTGAGAATGAGTGGCTCAAGATGTTCCTCCATGCTGTCGACGAGCCCTATAGTGACACTATCACTATACTAACCTCCGTCCAAACCTGCTTCGAAACGATGATATAAAAGCTTATTAAAATCCTACGAAGACGAAAGAGGCAACAAGGTCGAAGTAGAGGGACGAAAGCAACAGGGATTCGCACGTAAGACGAAGACGATAAGATAAAATAGAGATAATGATAGACAATCTCTACCCAAATGAGAAAGTGAGGACAACAAGAGGTATTTAGGATATTAAAGAAAAATATACCAAATTAAAAATTATGAACACCTTCCGAGAAAATCTTAAAAAAAGAAAAAAAAAATATATATATATATATAATAGCAAACTATCATCTTTCGAGGTTGCGTATTTTTCAAACAAAAATAGATGAAATAAACATCCCAGATTTTGTAGTGCATTCACCAAACATTTCAGAATGTTATTTAATTTTCAAGATTTCAAGGACAGCAGCTTTACAGCGAGTATTCAACGATGGATATTTAGTGATAACCAAATCCTCCACACCTTAATTGATTCTGCTTTAACAGCAAATAAGCCCAGTAGATCACAACATAAACACATGGGGGTGGGCAATGCCTCTTGGGCAGTTTGATTGATCCAAGTAACCATAGCAAGCACCTGATCACTCTGAAGTGCTAAAATTGGGTTGAAGGGCAAAGCTTGTGTTCAATTCTAAGGCTAAATCAAAGCCATCATCTGAATCCTGTATACATGCTTCGAGTGTGCATACTTATATCCACGGTGTTACAAAACTCTGTGGAATACAAAAGGAAAAAAAAAAGAAAAAAAGAAAAATCAGATTTGGACAGAAGGAGACCTCATGAGTGCCCCATGTTGCATTACAGCTGCTCTATGAGTTCTGAAGGACCCTATAAAGCTCATCTCCCATTGACTGTAATGTTACAGGTTTTCTAATTAAACCATTCATCCCGGACTGCAAGCACTTCTCCCATATATCGCCCTCAGCACTTGCTGTTAAACCTACAATCAAAGGCCAAGACCTGCTTCTAAACTTCCTAATCCTTGTCGCCACCTCAAACGCATCCGTTTGGGGCATGTGAAGGTCCAACATTATGAGTTGGAATGGTGTAACTGGGGCACCATATGAGCTCAGGCACTGAATTCCAGAGGCAACAGATGAGACATGACAACCCAGTTTCTGGAGGAGCTTGCTAGTAACGGCCCTGTTGATGCCATCACTCTCAGCTAGCAGAACTCTGAGGCCTTTGAAGTTGGGGGTGGCAGATGTAGAATGCAGCTCAAAAGATCCTCTGGCCTCAGGCATTGCCATCAATTGTTGTAATTGGAATTGAAGAGCAAGTGTTATACTTTCTGACTGGCCTTGCAGGGTTTTAGCTTCCCAGATATTTCCCTGCATCATCTGCACATACAAAGAAAGTGTTTCATGAGCCATTCTGAAATTATCTGCCTATCTGTTGTCCTTTTGTCAACAATCCTGTCAGGGTCGAAACAAATGCAACAAGCAATTACTTAGGGCATTAGGTTTAGGCTTGTAAGGTTTAGCAAAAATCAAAACATCAGAAACTTGGGAGATAATCATTGTCAAATATGACATGATAGATTAGCATACCATCACCAGGTCTTAGCATATATCAGTATGCCAGAAATCCAATAGTTAACCAGTTGCTGAATGCATGGAATTGGTTGTAATTGTGGGTTAAAAAGCACCATCCATAGAAAAGAATAAGATGGCAGACTATGAGTTTCGAACAAGGTTTTCCAATTTTGATGCGCTAGGTTATCAGTCATAAAGATCCCTGTATTCACTACTTTGTTCTGCAAAAATGATTTCGTCCCAAGCATGTCATCAAGTGTATCCCCATCTATTTCTCAGTCAATAAAAATTTATGGCTTCATGCACTGCTAACTTCTGCATATTGATATACTATGATTAATAACCAACCAGGATACATAGGTGGGTTATGGACGTCGATGTGATGTAAGCAATATGATACAAGGAACGAGGCTAAGAGTCTGTGTCACTGTATTTTACATATTTCTTTTAACAATTTCATATCTAGAAGCTGCCACCTATCAAGGTATAACATGATTCTTGCAGGTTATGACAGATGCTACAGAATACGATGTTTTAAGACCCACGATCGGCATCTATAGAGCTTAAAAATATAGAGTCCCAATGCACTAAGAGATCCAATGCACTGAATCATTAGACATAAAGGAACTGAAAGATCCACTGCACTTTAGCAAGTTTAAGAACCTTTTAAAGAGTATTCAAAAGATTTAAGTGACCAAACTGCACATATAGTTCTTTCATGTGATCAATCTAGGAAGAGAAAAAAAACCCAGTAATTTTCTTAGTGAAAATTTCAACTTGCAATGTCTCACTGAAAAGAGGTTTCTATTGCCAAGTTATTTTCTTTAAGGTACTTTCAACTTCCAAAATCTCATGAAGAAGAGCAGAAGCCAAAACAAGACAAAAAGGGACAGATCAGAAAGGAATGCAGTAAGTTGTAAGTTGGCCATGAGTTAACAGTAACATCAACTGTGTAATATGCAAAATGGTTTTAAGGTCATTGAGTAGATTTTTAAGGGAAATGGGAGATGATAAATAGTACCTGCACAAGCCTCTTGAACATTCGAAAGGTAAGGCCCATCTCCAAACCTTGAGAATCTGGTAACCGAGAAGACTGAACTGTCGATGAACTCAATTTATCGGTTTCTGATCCTTTTAACCTGACCTCAAACTTCACACAAGCATACCCATCAGAAAAGTTTGATTTCCATGGGACCCATGCCTGATCTTCTTTGTCACTGACCCCTTGATAGCCCATAACCCAGAACATCAGAGAACCTTCATCACACCCATTTAAAACAGTACCAACCATATGCAGTATCACATGAAAAATTCGCTTCTCATCACCAACAACCTGATCAGGCACTTCATTTTCTACCTTGAAACTGAAACCAAATCGTCTAGAATCGCAAAGACATCTTGCAGCAGTAATGGCTTCCTTGATCATAGAATGCAAGTGAAAAGGTCTCATTACCAAGGACACTCGTTCACTGTTTACAGTAGAAATTTCCATCACATCATTGACCAATGTCGAAACCACACTGCTACTTTTTGTAATAGTATCTATGATGAGCCTTTGGTTGGGACTTAATTTGTCTTGTTGCATCATCGACAACAATCCCAAGATGGAATGAATGGGTCTTCTCATTCCCTGACTCATGGCAACTTGGAACTTGTTCCTTGCTTCACTTGCCCTCACAGTGTTCTGTCTCGCCTGAAGCAGATCTCGATTCTGTCGCACCAACTTCTCCCTCATCAATTGTGATTCCTCTAAAACTGCAGCATGGGAGAGGGCAACAGCGACCTGATCTGCAACAACCTCCACAATCTCTAGTTCCTGATGGCTCCAAACCCTTGAAGCATCCCTAGGGAGGACTAGAACCAGTAACGCATAGTTTGCTTGCACATCTTCTGGCGTTCCACCTTTGAAATTGGAAACCTTTAGCATCGGCATCCGTGTTGCGGCCACAGCTCCTGACTCAAGCATACCTCCGCTACTTGCAGACCCGAGCACGGAGCCAGTACCAAGTATCTTCACACCCTTGGTTTCTTTGATTTCTAATATATCTGGGTCGTCAATAGAAATAGAACGGCTGTACAAATCCGAGGAGCTCCTCTGCCTTAGCTCATGAGTTAGGTGCATCTCCTTCTTATTCTCATCAGGCATCCACACTACACAGTTTTGCAGGCCCAATGTTTTTGACAGTTCGACCATAGTGGTGTATAAGATAGTATGCCTGTCAAGTGACTTGCGGATTTCTTGAGTCAGCATTCTTACATGCCAACTGGCCTCTTCCTGCATCTTCATCATGCCGACCTCCCTGTTCAGTTCCCGAGCTTTTAGTCTCAAGAAATTCTCCCTCACCTTCACTCGCAAGAGCTGAGGGATCAAGGTCAAGAGGGTTATTGCTGTGGCAAAAGACACGAGGGCAGTGAAGAATTTGGAAATGGTCAAGCTCAGCATCAGGAGAAACGAATGTTGCTCGTAAGTGAACACATTTAGCAAGTGTGTCAGTCCACACAGGACTATAAAGGCGCCGAACTGGAAGACGATCCATTTGAAGGGGAAGAGGTCGGAGCATGTGGCAAAGTACAAGAGCTCGAGGGGGATGGAGAAGTAGGCAGCAGCAATCAAGAAATCGCTCACCTTCTGGCACCGGAAAATGTTCTCAACATTCCAAAAGCTGTCCCCATCGCAGTTGCATCGTGAGTAACCGATCCCAGTTGCAGATGCAGACAATAGAATGGAAGAGATTAGAAGCCCATGGAACAATGCTCTTAACATTTGAGCTAGGACACCAGGTTCATTTCATTTGACTAGAAACCCCAAGCTTGTAGTTTGCTCATAGGATCACACTACCAAGTCCCTAAAATCTAAAGCTTCCAGCAGTTGATCTGGATACCTAGAATCAAATGAAAAACAAATTTGTTATGAACTGAAAAGTAATCGGGAAAGAGAAAACTAGCATCAAAGCATACTTCATTCAAGAAATTACTAGGACCCTTCAAACTCCCAAAAGCATGTTGATTTAGTATCTGTGACCCAATTCAGAAGGCAACAACAAGATCCCACGATAAATTTATGATCCAAATGGAAACTTTACGTCATTAATCTTATCCTAATAAGAAAAAAATAATAAGAAAAAAGAAAGGCCGAATCTTGAATCTCAGAACCGAGCATCAAGAAGCTCCTCCCGATAACATGCTATTCAGAAAGATGAAAATTTTAACGAAGAGAAAACCTACAAAATCATTTCCCAATCTTTTCACACGAATCTAAAGGAAAATCCATTAAAGTAACCAAAACAATCCCAAAAAACTCGAGAAGATTTCGAAAGGCAACCCTAACCAATAAAATTACACCAAAACAAAAGAAAATGAAATCAATGGATCCTAAAGTTCCAGAAAACAAAACCAAAAGGACCTTTTTATTATGGATCCACCACCAAAAGAAAAAAAATCTCACCTCTCGCACATCTATTTTCCCAAATTCCCTGCGTGCCAAAAAAAATCCACAAGAACCATCAAAATTCCAAGCCAAAAGGAAAGGCGACGCCCCGCCCGAACGCAGCCAGCGGCAAGCGAGAGCGAGGACCATCACCTACGAGACCACCATCTCCAATCCGTCGCCCCGTGCAAGGAGGACTGCAACGACCGATTCAGACCATCGTCGCGACCGGGAGCCGCAGCTCCCTCCAAGGAGGAAAAATCGTCAGCCAATCCTCCGATCCTCCTCCGAGGCTTCTCCGCTTTTTTCCGCCCGCATTCCGATGGCTCGAGAGGCGCTGGAAACGGAGCAGCAGCGCAGCAAGGAGAGAAAGGAAGGAAGGAAGAGAAACAGGGGGAAGGAGCAAACAGGAAGGGGGGAAGAACGAGGTCCAAGTAAGCGAGAAGCGTCCTTTTTCTATTCTCACCCACTCTTTTATCTTTACCACCCCTCACACTCCGCCCTCCGCGAGAGTTGCATCATTCATCAAGACACATTTCCACCGTTCATTTTGATCATGTGCAAATTTTCGAAGCGCCCTTCGTATGGGGAAAGTGAGGGTGAGGATAACAGTACGATGGGGATGGAGATAAGCGAACGGGTTGCTCAAAACCAAGGCGGAAGGGGGAGGGGAACCAGGCAGGGATGCCGCCGAGGGGCCCGCTGATGGACGTGGGTGTCCGTCCGCCTGGGTGTTGGTTAAATCCCAAACCTCGACTACCCACGCGAATCGTGGTTGTTTTATATCGACGTGAGGCGAACCTGGACGCCCCCCCCCGGACCCACCCGTCCCCATCACCCGGATATTTGTCCACGGAGGCCGCGCTCGTTCAATTCTTTTCTCCTTTTTCTTTTTATTGTTTCTATTTTTCGAAAAATAAATCCGTCTTCGTCCTCGTCCTCGTCCTCCCCGTCATCGTAATCATCACCAGGATGAAGCCAAACACAAAGGATGACGAAGTATTTGTCTCTGCGCTGCCACAGGAGTTCGTATGCGCCCCAGCCCTACCTCGTTCGGACGGCAGATGCATGTAAAGAATGCTTGGAAAGATGGAACGAAGGATCTGTATTCATAATAACACTAATGTATTTTTCCTTCTTCAGACCAATGGGTATGAAAACGTCAGAATAATAAAATATATTAATACGAATTTCGAACCAAACAACTGTCCTGCATCGTAGCATTTCTATAATACTGTCTTAAGAGTGAAATAAAGCACAGGTGGAATAATATCTTCTTTCCCCTCCCCTGCTAAGAAGATTTATGATCGTATGATATTGCCCATATTTTCATAGGTTATTCACATTGAAAATTCCTCCTTCCTCTCCCTGACTGGTACAGTCCCAAGCCATGTCGCCATTAATCCAGTTCCTTCAGCGGTGGTGCATTCCCCCTGGTCATATGGAGTAGGTGCTGCAGTTGAGCTGCGAGTGGTCCTCGTGGTGTACGGTACGGTAAGAGTGTTTGGGGGTGGGGTACCGAGGGACCTTTTTGAAAGCCAAAACACAAGTCCACCTATACCTATATATATATATATATATATATATATATATATATATATATGAATTTAAAGGGAGTCTGTGTGCAAGTGCAAGTAGCTTCTACATGTAGGTAAAGGACAGAAGATCCATTAGCTGCAAGCTGATGAAAGTGGATGCATGGCTGCAGCAAAAGTTGCTCCTCTTAACATAGGGTGAAGCCAAGTTGCCACTAACCCACTCCTTTTCCAAAGCCGATGCAGTCCCCTTTGGTCATGTTGATACAGTCCTGAGGTGTTACAGGTCCGAGAACGGCATCCAGGATTTAATAATTCCTCTTGTTGACAGAATCACAACCCTAACCCTAGACAAAGATATGATTATATTTAATTAGATAAGATATATTATAATTTTAATTAAATTTTGATTAGAGTCATTAATCAATAAAAAAAATAATTATGATATTATTTTTTATTAACGATGATATTAAAAAGTGGAATTCTCCTAATTACTTATCCTATATATTTTATTTTTATCTATAAATAGAAAAAATCTCATAAGAATTATATACAAAAGGGAGATTATAAATCTACTTTCATCACTTCTCAGTCTATGTTATATTATTTATAGTGATCCTACGAAGGATAAGAAGATACTAGAATACGAGTCTAATTCTCCTTGTAAATCCCTTTCTTTAGATCGGACGATGATGCATTTATAAATCAGAAGAAATATATTTTGAATGACATTGAGAGACATGCATTAAGTTTAATCTATTGTTATTTGATTTCATATTCTAATATTAATATTTTTTTCATATAAGAATAGCATGATTATAGTTTTTATCCTTATAATTGGTATCAATGTTGTTTTGAAATCAAATACGTGGATCATAAAAAAAATAGATTTATTTTATATTATTTGCTTTGTTTTATCGTCATTTACTTGCAAAAGGTGCTTCGATCTATTTTGTGTATCTTGTAGTCACTTGCTTGTGAGCAATGAAGATTTCTCACCCACATAGGTGGAATCATGGATGAAAGGTTGCTACTGATCTTGGTCGATAAGCTATGTCAGTGGTTTGTTGTCAATAATAACATTATGAAAACCAATAGCCTACCTTGGTCACTGGCCCTACCACAAGCCACGATTATGCAGGTAATAACGTTGCATGCAGCGGCTATATAAACCACAGTGACATTGCGTGTGATGGCAAAGGAGGGTTCTATGATAGGTGGTCATCGGTGGGCAACAGACTACTATTGGTGGTATCATAGGGAGTCGCAACGATGGGACTATGTATGCTAATGCTTATGTATGTTGGTTCTAGTGGTGGTTGAGGGTGATAGTGGCATCATGATATTAGGTGCTATGATGAGGAGTCCCACAACCGTCACAATGTTGTAGTACAAAGTGTTAACAAAGACCTATGTAACAGCGGTGGTCTGACAGTCCTATTGAGGATGACAATCACACAAGGTCATGACAAGTTATGATAGGAAGAAGTCTCGTTAGGTGTCATTACAATGATGTGATTTAGCAATTGGAGCATTGTTAGAGGCTGTTGGATATCGCAACTAGATAAGATGTGTCATGGTAGGAAAAGTGTCACCGGAGATAGTGCATCATGAAGGTGGTCATCGACATCGACTTAATGGTAGCCAAAGACTAATTTAGGTGTCACGGGTGAGGTGTAAAGTGGAATAGTCTTCATAGACATATGCTTCTTCATGGAGTTGTCAAAGACCATGAAGCCAATGATGATGGTTTAGGTGTTGCTTGCAAAAAAATAACCCTATATTTGGATGAAAGGTCGAGGGTCATACGACGACTGTGTAGTGAAGATGTTGTAGTGAGATGGCTATGTTCAACGTTGATCGGGCACAAGTAGTTAGTGATGTAGCACCTCATGTGGCATCGAAGGGCTTTTTGGACGATAGTGATTTGAATACTACTACCAACGGCGACATGAAAGGCGACCAGTGAGATGTTACGATGTAGTGCATAGGACGAATGATGAATTCTTGTGTTATAATAAATGACATCGATTTGAATGATTCATTATGTAGCGGACAATAGCGCACAATTGATGGCACATCATCGCCAACAAAGGAGGCAGAGAGGATACTGTAATCTATGTCATAGAGAAGCCATAGAAAGAACCAATCGTGGGAATGAGATTGATAGGAGATTGTGGTCAAAATCAATTTTGGCCAAATCTTGTCCTAAATTGATTTTAACCTAACCTTAATTATGACCTCAAATCAATCCTACAAATTATGATTCGGTCAACTCTGATTTTAATTTAATTTGAGAAAGCCTAATCTTGATCAATTTAGACGTTGATCAATCTCAATTCATGATCGGATTTTATTTTGATTATACCATGATTGGATTTTGACCAAAAGAACTCATGACCATTGGCCAGGGCTAGAGAGCAGCGAGGGGACGCATACACCTGAGAGTGGACACATCACAGTATTCGGGCAAAAATGAATCCTCTTCATGCAGATCAGGTTTGATAATTTAGTTCCTTCTTCCAAGTGATGCATCCCCCCTTGCCCACGCTGGTTCGGCCTGTCTCATCGTTCCTTTTTGCCTCCCACTCCTCTCGGATAGCTTACCTGAACCTTTCTCAATAGTGTTCGACCTAACTGGATACTTTGTCACTGTCTCATCGATGACAAGCCTGCCCTTCCAGTGTTGAAAGGAAGCATTCAGGTCATCCTCATCTGTTTACATGTGCACGTGTGCTATGCTACATGACTACAGATTCCATGCCGAGTATATTCCATGCGAGAGGCCGGCGAATCGTGTTGTGCTTTAAGCAGATAAGTCTATGTAAAGCATCCACTAACATGGAGGATTTAAGCAGGTGTGTTTTACATGGTGGACAAAACTTGCATGCGGATGTTGGGGAGTGCCTGTCGGTCGACGATGCTTCCATGACAGCCATCGGATGCTGTTAAAGATTATGCTTAGAGAAGATTAAGTCGGATTACGTCTGTTTGAAGTTTAAGATAACACTCGTTAAGAACTTGATCGAGTTTAGGATGAAGATTGTGTTCCTCCTCTATTTGCAGTGCTCTCTCTCTCTCTCTCTCTCTCTCTCTCTCTCTCTCTCTCTTGCGTAAAGAACAAGACACAAATTAATTAGTTTTCTCCAAGACAAAAAAAATAAAATAATTACGTACGACTTGGATTCAACTGAGATGGATTTGGATCGACCCGTTTCGTAGATCTGAATGGATAATGTGACACTTCTAGCTGCTCCATCTTAATCTGATCTGGTCTATGTGGAATAACCTAATCTCACACTAAATGTAATTATTATTATTATTATTATTGTTATTATTATTATTATTATTATTATTATCCTTCTGTTCTGTATCTGGTGTTCTCTTGTTCTCCCCGAGCAAGTCATCCTTGGTTCTTCCCCAGCCACCTAACCCTTACCTCAGCTTAACAAGCCTCCACTCCATTACAATAAACCACAAGCTTCCCTCTCACGGATCGCTTCCTGCTTAACGAATCAGCCTTTTCTGGCGAAAATGACCGCATTGACTTCTTCTTTGAGAACGAGAAGCTGCACCGCAGATGGGGGATGAGAGAGGAAAACAACAGTAAGAATGTCCAGAAGAGCATATCTGGACATGATGCTGAGGGAGCCCTTTCCAGTTGTGTCCGATTCAGATGAACGTATAGCTGAGTGCCGCCCTCATACACGGATAATATATATATATATATATATATATATATATATATATATAATATATATATATATATATATATATATATATATATATATCTAATTCAGATATCTGATCTCTACCCCTACATAAGTAAACACATGCATTTCATGCTTGCCTACGAGGTAGAAACCTAATTAGCATCACCAAACATTCATGCATGTCATCTGCCTGCACTTAACTCTTCTTTAACTCTATAAGAAGCAAAAAGTCCCTCTTTTAACGTAAATTAAACCCTCCCACATAGAAGGCAAAAGATGGTGAGTTCAACTGGCTTCAACTCGTGACCAAATATGAAGCTCAAAGTCTTCTGCATCAAGTGAGTCTAATAACACAAGTTTACATTCTCTAGATCACATCGACATATATAAGCCAACAACTTTTGTCACGGCTATTCGTTAGTATCTTGTCATTGTGACAGTCTGTGGCCAGTAGCAGTCATTATCTTTTTGTCAATCATTCTTAATATTCTAAGAGAGAGCAAGAGCCGAAAGGAATGATGATGTCTGAGGAACTTTATTTATTTTTTATTTTAATTAATTTGATTAGGATCTTCTTCATATGTAATAATTTAAGAAGAAAAAGGAAGTAAATTCAGAAGAAAAAAAAAAGAAGAAATCAGTTTTATTGTTTATTGGATAATACAATTTTTTACCTAAGATATCTCTATAAAATGGAATTCTATTAATCAAGAATTATTTTTATATATTTTTAATTCATATATCTATATTCAATAAAAATGATCAGATACGAGAAAACGTTTTAGCGACTCTCCGAATTAGGTTTCCTTCTGACTTCACTTGGAAAGGCAAGCGTGCAATGAATCAGTAACGGAACCAGAGGCGAGGGTTGGTCATGCCGAGCTCTGCCGAGACCTCCAAACATGGATAACAAGTGCAGGCGAAGGAATGGTGTGACTTAGACTTGAATGGTGGTCTGCCTCAATGCTGACCGCGTCAAGGGTTCCTACCTACGTAAGAGAGCTATTTTACGAGCGCTGCAGCCGCGGCTAAAAGTTCCAAGGTCGTCACTGGACCAACTGGGTCGAGGAAGATGATGCAGTGGATCAGCTACACGCCATTGCCGGCCAAATAGAATACTCCCCCAAAGTGGACAATCAAACCGTGTTTCCCCCAGCTTTCCTTCAACCCCAACGTCCTTGACAATAGCAATGCCCTTCTCTTGTCCTTTGCCACCATCTCCAGCATACAAAGGCGTCCCTTCCCACCATCGTCCACCTCCTCCACCCCTCCGAAGACAGTGTTCGAACCGGAGATGGAAGAAGATGGACATAAAAAGGACGCCACGGCATCAAGCGAAGAGGCCAGCTCCGCGGAGCCGACGGGGCACGACGACGCCGGAACCAAGCGGCCGTACTACGAGTGCACCTTCTGCAAGAGGGGTTTCTCCAACGCGCAAGCTTTAGGGGGGCACATGAACATCCACCGGAAAGATCGAGCCAGGGAGCGGCCTTCGGTCTTGGAGAGGACCGAGGATGACTCGGACGGCTACCGACACCGCGACCAGTACGCTAACAGCTGCAGCGCCTTCTACCGCCCTCCGGCCTTCGAGCCATTGAAGGGTTACACCATGTACTTCCCACCTGCGTCGTCATCGTCGCCATCAACCGGAAGGGACGAGGCGAGGATGAGTGTGGACAGCGGCTCGCAGATGACACACGACACGAGCCGCTTCGGTGACGACCTACGCTTGGGCTTGACCACTCATGGTGGAGAAGGGAGGCAGGAGGAGGAGGAGGAGGAGGGAGCTGAACTGGATCTGGAGCTGAGGCTCGGCCATCAACCATAACCAAAGTTAGCGTCCAGTATACAGCTAAGTATTCTCTTTGTACAGTTTGTGTTACTTGTGGTTCAATTACTCTGCACGTGAATTGATCATATCAACATAAATGTTACGAGTATGTGAAGTTCTTTTTGATTGAAAGGAATTACAAGTCCAAAACACGAGAAGAATAGAACTGATGGAATGGCAAGAATGTGACACCACAGGTTTAGGGCTCTTCATCTGAAACTACTCTTGATCACATTGGAACATATATTTAGATTGGTGAGACCTCCATAATCATACATTGACCCTAAAAATTCAATGTAATTAACTAATGCATCTCAGGATATCCACCTCAAATGAAGTGTCAATTTTTTTGTAATAATCCATGGTATAGTATCCGATTATTGTCGCTTATATGGGAGGAGCAATTTTAATAAAGAATATCCACGAAAATACGTAAATTTTTATTTATGGCATGCTATTTGGCTTCTCCGAAAGATAAAAAGAGTAATTAGGTAGAGCACATCATCAACGCATCCAGAACAAGAGAGGAGTGATGTGAGGCACCAAGGGTTTCAACACCATAGCTTTTGTCTTCAAAGACTGTTCGACTGCCAAATCCACACATTAGGAAACCCGGGTATCTGAATTGAGTATGTCACTCTTAGTCGACATGCGCGCATTAGCCTTCCTTTCCATCACTACTCCTTTCTATTATGGCCGCCTCAGTTGCGAATTCAACCCCACGAGGCAAATCAACTCCTCCAGGTCAATTCAAATCAGCCACGGCACGGAGGTTTCCCAACGTTAGCGCCGCGTGTCGACAGCCCCCTCCGGCTCCTGCTCCGGGACGTCCCACCGCCTTGCCAGCGGAGGAGCAGAGGGGACCCGCCGACGACTCCTCCGCCTTTTTCCATCGTGCTTTCGTTTTCCCACACGTCTCTCTATTTGCATCGTGTGATGTCGCGATACGCTCGCACGTGATGATGGCAACCCCTGTCGCGGATCTTCTCCACCAGCGCCTTCGTTGGTCATGTCCGGTTCACATCGCAGCCACTCGTTTGCTTTCGTGCATCCGACCAACGGTGCGATCATGAATACGGATCTTCTGACGGTGACGCTACCGACCACGACTTGTGCGCCACGTCAGGAGTTTGCGCCGTTTCTCGGAAGAAGCCGCGCCTATTCATCGAATGATGGAGGATGGCCTCTCCACATCCACGGTGATCCTACGAATTATGGGCAAACAGATGGGGGTTGAACTCGAGTCGAGTCTGGAGTAGATGTCACGTGTCACATGAAGCATTAAATTCTTTTGACCCGCATTTAAACTTTGATGTGCTAAGCCACTGGCGTAATATCGACGTGTCATATGGATATCATAATTCATAATTAAGCACACGTGTGCAATTTGACATCACACATTAGTTATCCTGCACATTTTGTCACTCGGCCGTATGGTATCCCACCGGAGGATGCAGCCCACGTGATACCAGGATTAAATCCGAGCCGTCGATTGAGTCCTTGCTTATTTGGCCGGGTACGATGCACGTGATGGAATATAAGACAGAGATAATTATTTTTCACCTTAAAAAGAGGAGACGGGGTATTCAGACAGCGCAGCGAGCAAAGACGAAGTGGGTCGGTAAACCCCGTCCACGTGTCGGTACATGGCGGTCGGTGACGGCCACCTCGAGCTGGCTTCCACGACAAACGCAACGAGCAGCTACGTCCCTTCCCCCATCTCTTCCTTAATAATAATGAGTCCGTAACAAACAAAACAGCACACACAAAGTACTCTACGCAGCTACATCCCGTTCGTTGCAGGAAGAGAAACCCGCCCCACCCACCCCTGCGTCCTCCTCCTTGTTCGATTGAAGGCACCCTCCCAACGAAATCCACCTGCCGGAGATGGTCTACGGCGGGGATCGCATCCTGCCGTCGCCCTCGCCCCCTTCCGCCGGTTCCGGCCCTTAATGTGCGCCGTCTGCATCGAGAAGATGGCCGGCGACGGCGAGTCCTCGGGGCGCCGGCGGATCGAGATCGGCCGTCTCGAGGCTGCCGGCGAAGACGATCCCCCGCCGAGTCCAAGAATGGCAGGAAAGCGGCGAGAGGAGCCGGACCCCTTCGGATTCGCCGTGGGCCAGAAGCGGAGCCGGACCGCCGGTGACGACGCTGCTGCTCCTCATCCTCACCCGCAGGGCTCCTGTTGTGCCGCACCCTCGGCGTCGTCCGTCTCTGTCGGAGAAGCTTGTGCTCGGGCGATCGGGTCGACTTCTCGGTTGGCGCCGGCGGAGCACCCCGTCGCGTTCGGATCAATATCGCTTTCGGGTCGGTCGAGGGAGATGGAAGACGCTATCTCGGTCCGGCCGGGCTTCTTCCGGGCGGAAGGCAGCCCGCCGCTTCATTTCTTCGCCGTCTTCGACGGCCACGGTGGCGCCCACGTAAGTTTCGAAGCCCTACCTCTCCTCTCTGTTGTTTATTACCGCAATTTAATCTTCATTTTAAGTTTAAGCACCGAACAGTAATAATCTGATTAGTTTCCGAATTTTCCGGAAAGATGACTACATTTCGAATGTTTGGTTTTGTTTTTTCTATCAAAATGTTTGTGATATGATGAGAAAAAGAAATTATCTATTTATTCCTCTAAAGAAATTATCAAAATGGACGGTGATACCGACGCCCGAATTTATTACTCCATACTTGAAGCTGTTCCAAGCGGTGATTTGGGCGATCTTAGCCGTCTGATGAACAACCTCAACCTCGCGACGCAGGTCGCAGATCTGTGCAAAGAGCGGATGCACATTCTGTTGGCGGAGGAGCTGGGCCGCGCGGAGACGGAGGAGGCGTGGATGAGGGCCGCGGTAGGGCGGAGCTTCGCGCGGATGGACGAGCTGGCGCTGACGGCTTGCGCGTGCGGGAAGGTCGGGATGTCACCGTGCGGCTGCGAGCGGTCGGGGATCGAGTCCGAGATTGTGGGGTCCACGGCGGCGGTAGCGATCGTCGGTGGTAGTCGGATCTTCGTCGCCAACTGTGGGGACTCTCGGACGGTGCTCAGCCGAGGCGGCCGGGCGGTGCCGCTCTCCTCCGACCACAAGGTCAGTCCAGTGGCATTCCTTGCAATTATCACGGGGGTCCAAAGGGCCATTGCTTCTAGTGCAACCACCTGTCGCCACGTGGTTTTCGTGAGGACTTGGGGAGACGGTATTCTAGTAAATTCGATTCGATATGACACGTGTCACCCGAACCGATACGTTGTTGACGGTACACGCGCGGTGACGGGATTCGGGAAACGGTGATATATGCCATGGTAGATAGTAACGCTTGTGTGAAATTTGGGGTTAGGGTTTGAGGAGGTAATAAAAACTAATTATTTTGGCAGCCGGACCGACCGGATGAGCTGGCGAGGATAGAAGCGGCCGGGGGACGGGTGATATATTTGAACGGAGCTCGCGTCCACGGCATACTGGCCATGTCACGGGCATTAGGTATGAGTATGATTTGTATCTTTGTTTCAGAAATGCCATCTGCTACATAATTTCTTATTGTCGTTCCAAATGTTATTGAAAAGCAGGCGACATTATCAAGCAAAATCTAATGCACAAAGAAAAAGCCAAACCTGATTGTGACTTATACTTGCGATTGCCTTTTAGGTTCCTGTGTGCCTGCCCAGTAGTGTCGGTAGAAAATCTTACGCTAGCCGCTGGTGAGCCTGACGGTTCTGGCAATTCGATCAAGTAGATAATTTGAGGGACTTATCCCTTTAATTATCTAGCATAACAAACCGGATCAATGCATGAAAAGGGTGAATTAATCGAAACTTCATTTTGAGGTCTACTCATAAATCGGGAATCCTTGGACGTAACATCTCTCCTAGTCAGTTTATTACTCTGAATTTCCACTATTATGGTTAACTTCATATCATATCATACTTGTCGAATTTGTATTTCCAGCTGCGAAGGTTGTCTATCTTCTGGTAATATTTGTGTTCCTTTTCCATCTCCTGTCGTTTTCATATTTTCCTACTTGTTAGTGTTTTAAGCACAAGCAATGCTGCCAATTATTGGCTAAACAGTCTTAGGATAGCAGCACAGTATGAATTAAGTTTACCTGTTATGTCTGGCCTTTTATTTCCATAATAAATCATTACTAAGACTAGTAAAGTCTTGAAAAAAAGTAAGATCGACAATTGACATTTGTGAGAAGTCAGATGGACCTTAGGATAAACGATTGACGTGGGTGGTACAATTGTATAATAGAACTAGGATTTTTTGTCGGACTTACTCACCATAAAAAGAAATCTTGCTTAGAGAGATTATGCTTATAAATGCACACACAAAAATAATTACTGAAAAGTTGTCGAAACTTGGTTGATATTTGCATGCTTTTCCGTCAAAATTCTTTTCTTTTTTTTTCAGTGTGAGCAGTTATATTTCCCTGAAAATGGTCATTAGAAATTAATGATTTGATGGTTAAAACACAAATTCAGTTCAAAATAGTAGCATTAACGTTACATGTAATTTGGTAATAGTAAGTTATATTTCTGATGGCTCGTAAGGTTTCTTGTTAATATAGGTAGAATGTGGGCAATAAAACACGAGAGTTGAACAATATTTTCCTGTGGATTACTATTTCTGCTGCTTTATTTTGTGTCGGCTGAATCCAGTCTCGATTGTTAAAGTTTGCGTTGTTACTTTTGCTTTGAGTTCATACAGAACCACATGTTTAAACTTTAAAGTAGATGGTCCGTTATTTGTGATGAATGATCATAACCACATTTAGAAGAGGATCACCACCAATCTTTTTATTCACTTTGCATATGGATGTGGGTAGAACTTCTGAATTGTAACTGCTTGAGAGTAATTGTGACGAGTTTCGTATTTAGACTCCTTGGTCAATCAATAAAGATTTACAGAGGAATCTGGTGTAGCCTGGATAAATTAAGGGTTGAGATGTAGAGTTTACTTGAGCTATTTCCTTATCAGGATAAACCTCATTCAGTGGCCAGGATCAGACCAGCACCTCGATTCTATCTCCTAGAGTCCTGTTCTCATCTAAGTAGCTGATCCTTTGCTCGCCAACCGTGGAAGATCGTGACCCATTTATCTTATTTTTTGAGTATCATGGCTTTAAGCACCAATTAGAACAAGGAAAGCCTTGCAAGTAAATCCATCACGAGTAAGCAAGTGGTGACTAAGTGTGAGTCCCCTCCTTTATGAGGTAGTACGGAGCGGGACCTGCTATGGTGACACTTAAAGGGACAGATGATTTTATTTTTCATGAGATTAATTGTTCTCCAATCCATTAGGACCAATTTTCTTGTCCAAGTCTGAATTTGCCTCGATGAAGTACATATTAAATGTTGGGAGGCTAAGATGAGAAGAGAGAACAAACGTTGCAACAAGTTGCAACCTAACACTAAAAGATATTCTTTCTGCTAGCTCTCTCCTAGAGGACTGGAAGTCGGAAGGTTAAGTTTAGGTGTGGGGGAATGATATATTTTTGTTGAAGAGTGAGTCATTGATGAGTCATGGTGATACTTGAAACAATGGGACTGGTACACAGGACATACTACAACAAAACTTGCAAGCAAATTAACTACTAAATGCTTACTATATAGCATGGAGAAAAGTCCAAGAAGGGACTTCACTAAATTTGGCTATATGGTAGAACGTCACCCTTTTCTCAAAAAAAGATCAATGCAAGGTGAAACCACCTGTGCACCCAATATCTTGATGGGTTAGGGACCCATGAATGTTTAAAGCCTTTATTATTAATCTGCTCTTCTGTATCTGTTTCTGACTAGTAAGTACTATTGTGATGCATGATTCTGTTTCTGTTTGTCAATCGGCTCTTGTTTCTGTATAATACTATTCCCATGCATAATTCTAAGGAGTATTGACTGAAGGCAACAGCTGCCAAATGTAACTGTGGTTCGTCAGTGTCTGTTGCAAGTATCAAGCGGTAATCTATTGATTGCTCCTTCACAGGGGACAAGTACTTGAAGCCTTCTGTGATTTCCGAACCGGAGATCCGCGTGGTGGAGAGAACAGGCGAAGACGAATGCCTGATCGTCGCAAGCGATGGGCTGTGGGACGTCTTACCTAATGATCTTGCATGTGATGTGGCTCGACGGTGTTTGGAAGAGGCAGATCCGACAAGGGAATCCGAGGACACCCTCGGAGGAGACAGCAGAGGCACAACGGATGGACGGGAGGAAGAGCAAGCATCTGACGCACGATGCTCTCTTGCAGCAACACTGTTGGCTAGGCTTGCACTGGGAAGGAAAAGCGCTGACAATATAAGCGTAATTGTTATTGATCTGAGAAGAAAGCAACAATAGTCTGATTGCAAACATTGTTGTCTGTCTCCATGAATCAGTTTGTTTGACGGACAGTCTTGCACTTTCGACAAAGCTTGTTGAAGAGAAATGTATTGAAAGGATGATACTGGACTTAAATGCCAAAGTTCATCAAAGAATTCTTGCTCTTATTTTATCTTCAGTGTAAGATGATTCTGAAACCGAGTATGATGAAGGTGCGGCGGTAACTAATCGCAGGGGAAATGGAGTGCAATACCCGTCTTCAAGCTTTATGACATCTTTAATGGAGGAGGAGATGATGTGGGACTCGGGAAATCCAATGATAAGGCAGGTGGAATGAATGTTGGATCCTTTCTACCACAGATCGAAGATTTCGTGCCACAAAATATGCATCATGCGGCAGCTTCTCTTGAACCTAATCACCACCAACAAGCTTACCATTTGGAAGAGACTTGCATTACCGTTTTAAAGATGTTCACCTTCTCTGCAGCTGTAACGAGACATCCAAATCTCCGCTTGTGGCCTTATCATAGCAGCGAAGTAACCGAACTACGCCTGCCTGGATTATGGATTCTCTCTCCCATCTTCTTCACTCGCAGCCAAGCACTGCTGCAGCTACGCCTGACCCCTCTCCTCTTTGCTCGCCACGGCCACGGCCCCGATCCAGAATATTAGTAGTGGTACACATTAGCGTCGTCTTTTTGCTTCCGACACCTCCGGTTGCGGTCGCCTGCTTCGTCATCACGGCTACAGCAGCGCGGCCGGCCGAGGTAGCACTTGCATGGCTTGTGCGGGTGCCGCGCCGATCTCAGATTTTTTTTTTTTTGAGTCGATCGATTGCAATTTTTTTTGAAATAAATATTTTACTTGATGATTGCTTGATCTCCAACAAAAAAAAATAGTACAGTAAATTTAGATATGATACTTTAAATTTATTCAGCATATTTTTTTTTAATTTTATCGAAAAAATAAATAAACCTATATATATGTATATATATATAATCAACATAAAGATGAATCATAAAAATATTATGTTCACTTTCCTTATTATTACTCATCTTAAATTTATTTTAATAAAAATAATAATCAATTTTATTGTATCAAACTTGTTTAAGCCCATAAAAAGTTTTTTTTAGCTTATACGTATTTTCTTCATATCCTTTAATAAAAAAAATTAATATTAAATAATAAAATTTTTTTTGTAAATCTTTATTTAAAAATATAGATTTTACATCAAATTGATAATAAGCAAACTCAAGTGAGTAGTTTAAGTCAAGAAAATTCTCATGGTTTTGAATTTAATAATTGAAGAAAAAGAATCATCAAAATCTATTACTATAAGAAAAATATCTTATTACTATAAGCAAAGCCTTATTCATACTTTCATCGGCATTATACCTTTTTTGAATATTCATTTTAATCTAATAACTTTCTTTTCTTTCTTTAGATCTATCAATTCTTAAGTTTTATTCTTCTTAATTGACTTGATTTCCTTATTCATTATCTTCCGTCATTCTTTTTTATCAATTACTTACTCAAAACTTATAGGATATGAAATAAACAAAGCAAATGTTGAATTATAAATTTCTGTTAGTGATCTGAATTTTCTTAGAGGAGTTTCATCTGAGAAATCATTTGATGAATTTGAACTACTACTAGGTGAGGTTAAAGATGAACTTATTGAAGTAGAATCTATCACTTGATTATGTGGAGTATCTAGTTATACTGTAATCTGAATTTGTGTTTCACTTTCATTCGTCTCCCAATTCCAACTTTCCTTTTCATCAAACATAATATTTTTATTAATAATAACTTTACCATTAACAAGAGTATACAATCGATATACTTTAAATTATAAGAAATAACCAATTAAGATACACTTTTTAGATTTTTCATCAAGCTTATGATAGTTTTATGAATTTACCAAAGCATAAGCAATACAATTAAAATTTTTTAGATGGCTTACACTTTGACTTCATACCATACCAAGCCTCAAAAGATGTTTGATTCATAACAATCTTTGTTAGTGAAATATTTAATAAATAAATTATATTGCAACTGCTTCTATTCAAAATTGATTTGGAAGATGCTTTCGAGCAAGCTTTTTGTTATTTCTATAACAATTTGATTTTTACATTCAACTATACCATTTTGCTCTGATGTATGTGTTGGAAAATCTTGGGGGCGACATCACATGCGCAGCAGAAGAACATAAAACAAAATTCCAAATTCCTAAAGATATGTTGGTCGTCATGCAAAGATTGGTGCGAAAAATTCGTAAAATAGAAAATCATGCGTGAGATAGATTCTATTATATAGGGAGATCGTATATCCATGAATCCTTACAGATCTTTAGGAAAGGGTGAAGGAGGTCAAACGCGGTCAAGCGCCCTCCTCTCTAGCGGTGATCCACACAGTAGGATTGCGACGATGCTCCTCAAAACTCCAAACCTGCTCTGAGGTGGAGGGGGGGGGGGGGGGGGGGAGAATAGGAGAGACAAGTAATAGACTCTAGCCTATGAACCACTGATTCCCTCCTATTTATAAAGGTCCCTTATCAACTTAACCATAATGGATCCTGCCCTATTGGGTATTAGATATTCATCTAATTACCCAAGCCTCTTAGATTAGTGGATCTCTATCCAATAATCTCTCATGGGCGCTTATTAGATCTCATCCATAGGATCCAATAATTCAGGGGCTTATTGGATATCCAATAAGATAGGGGCTCTGGTGGATATCTCATATCCGAACATCTACTCATCGCAATGTCTACCACATGTGTGTGACTCTCTAGGCCCAATATCGAGCTGGTCATGAGTCACACCTGTCAGAACTCCTTCTGGCTCAGTGAATTATTATCTTCGTAATAATTCACTCGATTTATCGACTACGGACATACTAGGCCACTACGCCACAGTCCTCAGATGATACAGGGGAATCTAATCCATTAGACTTGTCTGTCCTCAATTACCGTATACCTATAGTTCCTCATCCATATAATATCCCAGAGATCGTATAAGAGTCTCACTCTAATCGGATTCTCTCAGAGAACTCTTTATCTTTCAATCCGAATGACCCTAGCTAGGGATTTGTCGAAATAAGAACACATGAGATATTCATCTCATGACACCGAAAGTAGATGATCTTCTATCAACACTCAATAGCCCTCGTAAGGTTGACTGTCACTCCCGGTGACCGACTGTGCTAGATCTGGGACATCCAAACCTATAAGTCCGGTATCAAAGAGCAGAGCACTCATACAGGACATCCTTAGTGTCTTAAGTCTAAGGACCAGATACACCATTGTGACTACGGAATCGTTGTCTGACAATAAGGCATCATCAATCATTCAGTATTCTGTAAACGGATCAATCAGTGACTCATTCCCCAATGAGCACCTGTATTGTATCCCTAATGTCCTCACACGAGCAACTATGAGACCAACTGCATCCATCATATGGACGTGTATACATGTTGGGAAAAACCTATTAAAGCGGAATAATTCTTTCCCTCTTTGTGTATCAAAATAGGTTTCTCATCAAAATACCAACTTGATATCCAAATGCAAATATCAACCACCACAGCATAAACAATAGATCAAAAATTCAATCACACAGTGAGACCAAATCTTTTAACGTGGAAAACCCAATGCGGGAAAAACCACGGGACCGTAGTCCACCTCAAACTTCCACTATCAATAGAAATGATAATAGGTTTATAGTAAATCTTCTATAGAACAACCAGAGGATCACAATAACATCAAGAACATAGATCTTGGATCATCACACAAAATGGATCTCCTCAAAAGAGAATTCTAGGTCTCACAAAGTGGGTATAGTAGAAAAGTACCTCAGAAAGGGTAAACTGTAGATCAACACCGTTAGGATTGTAGAGTTTCCTGCAAGGATTCTCCACATAAAATTTGGGTCAAAACTGACAACGTTTTGCCACTGATCGTCAAGCAGAAAACTCAAAAACCTAATCTTTCTCTCTCCTTCTCTTTCTTTTCTTTTCTGTCTCTCTTGCCGTGTGCTGCCGTCGTTGTTGCACGTTCTCACGCTGTGTTCTCACATTGCACCACAACCCTATCTCTCTCTTGTGCATTTCTTTGATTTGGGCTCAAGCGGCCCAACTTGTCCAAGCCCACAAATGGGCTGGACCCAACAATTCTCCCCCTCCAGCTCATATGGTGGGCTGTACCAAGCCCGCTCTTCGCCTACATGCTTCAAGCTTCTCCTTAGGCAAAGACTTTGTCAATATATCTGAACCATTATCATTGGTATGTACCTTTTCCAACTGTAATTCTTTCATCTCAAGCACATCACGAATCCAGTGATATCTCACATCAATATGCTTGGATCTAGAATGGTATGTTGAATTCTTGGAGAGGTGAATGGCGCTCTGACTGTCACAGTAAACAGTATATCCTTCCTGTTTCAAGCCCAATTCTTGTAGAAACTTTTTCATCCATAAAGCTTCCTTGCAGGCTTCAGTAACTACTATATATTCTGCTTCTGTGGTTGATAAAGCAACACACTTCTGTAACTTTGATTGCCAAGAGACTGCTCCCCCTGCAAATGTCATCAAGAATCCCGAAGTGGACTTCCTGGAATCAGTATCACCTGCCATGTCTGCATCTATGTAACCTTCTAACACAGGTTCATCACTGCCAAAACATAAACACAACCTGGAAGTACCTCTTAGATATCTTAATATCCATTTCACTGCTGCCCAATGTTCCTTTCCAGGATTTGAGAGAAATCGGTTGATAACTCCAACTGCATGAGCTATATCTGGCATAGTACAAACCATAGCATACATCAAACTGCCTACTGCAGATGAGTAAGGCACTTTGGACATTTCTTCTTTTTCTTTCTCACTTGTAGGACATTGTTTCGAACTAAGCTTGAAATGACCTGCAAGTGGAGAACAAACTGCTTTGGCTTTACTCATTGAATCTTTCAAGAACCTTTTCAATGTAAGTCTCCTGAGATAGCCAAATCTTCCTTTTCTTCCTATCACGAAGAATCTTCATGCCAAGTATTTGTTTCACCGATCCCAAGTCTTTCATGGCAAAAGACTTACTTAAATCTCTTTTAAGCTTTCCAATTTTTCCAACATCATGACCAACAATCAGCATATCATCAACATATAACAGTAAAATAATAAAATCATCATCTGAAAATTTTTTCATAAACACACAATGATCAGATGTGGTTTTATCATACCCTTGGCTCATCATAAAGGAATCAAACTTCTTATACCACTATCTAGGTGCCTGTTTGAGTCCATATAAGCTTTTCCTAAGCTTACACACCATATTTTCTTTTCCCTTGACTTTGAAACCTTCTGGTTGCTCCATGTAAATTTCTTCTTCTAAGTCACCATGAAGAAATGCTGTTTTCACATCAAGTTGCTCAACTTCTAAATTCAAGAGGGCAGCTAAACCAAGAACAACTCGGATAGAGGACATTTTCATAACTGGAGAAAATATTTCTTCAAAGTCAATACCTTTCTTTTGACTGAATCCTTTCACAACTAGTCGTGCCTTGTATCTTTGTTGTGAGCTATTGTTTTCAGTCTTCAATTTGTAAACCCACTTATTCTTGAGAGCTTTCTTCTCTTTAGGCAACTTTACCAAGTCATAGGTATGGTTCTCATGCAAAGATCTCATCTCTTCTTGCATGGCTTTAACCCACTCATTCTTATGCTCATGAAGAATAGCTTCTTGGTAAGTTTCTGGCTCTCCCCCATCAGTAAGCATAACATACTCATGTGGAGGATATCTGGTAGATGGTTGTCGCTCTCTAGTGGATCTTCTCAATGGAATCTCAACTAGTGGTGGAGGTGCCTGTTCAGTTGGTTCAGCATCATCAACTGTAGGAGTATCATCACTTACATTCTCACCATGATCTTCTTGTTCATCTCCCCCATGATCATCATGAACTACAGGTGAAGGAACTGGACCCAAACTCCAAGGAGTATAAACAGAGGTTTCTGGCTTCTCAATATTATCACCATCATCAAACAATTGGTCTTCAAGAAACACAACATTTTTGCTTCTGACAATCTTCTTGTTCACTGGATCCCATAATCTATACCCAAACTCTTCATGACCATATCCCAAGAAGATACATACTTTTGTTTTACTATCAAGCTTGGACCTCTCATCTTTGGGAATATGAACAAATGCTTTACACCCAAAGACTCTCAAGTGATTATAAGATATATCTTTTCCTTTCCATACCCTCTCTGGAACATCACCTTTCAGAGGAACTGATGGAGAAAGATTTATCAGGTCAACTGTAGTTCTCATAGCCTCCCCCCAAAATGACTTTGGTAACTTGGCGTGAGAAAGCATACATCTAATCCTTTCTTCAATGGTTCTGTTCATCCTTTCTGCCACACCGTTTTGCTGAGGAGTTTTAGGAACTGTTTTCTCAAGCTTAATACCATGGAACCTGCAATAATTCTCAAAAGGACCCCTGTACTCGCCACCATTATCTGATCGAATACACTTTAGTTTTCTGCCAGTTTCTCTTTCAACACTGACATGAAACTCTTTAAAAACATCGAGTACCTGGTCTTTAGATTTTAAAGCAAAAGTCCACACTTTTCTAGAATGGTCATCAATAAAAGTAACAAAATAAAGAGCACCTCCAAGAGTTCTAGTTTGCATAGTACAAACATCAGTATGAACTAAATCAATAATACCTGATCTTCTAGATGATGGATATGTCTGAAATGCAACTCTATGTATTTTTCCAGCCAAGCAATGATCACAAGATCTAAGAGATGTACCTTGCAACTCTGGTAAGAACTGCTTTCTAGCAAGAGTTTGAAGTCCCTTCTCGCTGATATGACCAAGCCTCTTATGCCAAAGATCTATACTTTCACCCTTCTGAATTGCATTAATCTCTCATTTATGCAGCTTAGCTTCCATGACATAAAAAGAGTTAAGCTTATTTCCTCTTGCCACAATCAGAGAACCTTTAGTGAGTTTCCATTTGTTTTCACCAAAATAATGTGTAAAGCCCTCATCATCAAATCTGCCTGTAGATATCAAATTAAGACGAATATCTGGAACATGCCTTACATCTTTGAGTATCAATTTGCTCATAATATTGGTCTCCAAGCAAATATCTCCAATACCCACAATCTTAGATGTACCACTGTTTCCCATTCTGACATTACCAAAATCACCAGCAGTGTAAGATCTAAAGAAATCACCATGAGAAGTGACATGAAATGAAGCACCAGAGTCAATTACCCAATTACTGTCCTAAGCTACAAGACTGACACAACTGTCATCACAAACAATAGTGATATTACTTTCAGCAGTAACTGTATTGGTCTCTTTCTCATTTTTCTTCATTTCATTCTGTTCTCGCTTCCAGAACCTACACTCTTTCTTCATGTGACCTGGCCTGTTACAGTGAAAACATTTGATATCTTTTCTAGACTTGGATCTTCCTCTATATCCATGTGGATTTCTATTATGACTTCTTCCATGTCTTTCTTGTCTTTCAGTAACAAATGCACCAGAAGAAGATTCACCCTGTTCTTTCCTTCTGGCATCTTCATTTAGCAAACTATCTCTAACCATATCGATAGTTAAAGTTCCCTCTAGCGTGGAGTTACAAATAGTCACCACATACGTTTCCCAACTTTCTGGTAAAGAGCTGAGAAGTAGTAATCCTTGCATCTCATCATCTATGTTCATTTTCATAGCAACCAGCTTGTTTGCAAGACTCTGAAATAGACTTATATGCTCAACAATATTACCACTATCTTTATACTTCAAATTTACAAGCCTTCTGAGGAGAGAGATTCTATTTCCCACTGTCTTTTTCGCAAAGAGATTTTCTAATCTTTGCCAAACAACATCAGCTTTGGTTTCATCTGAAATATGCTCATGCAAGTTTATATCCATCCACCTTCTAATATAAGCAATGACTTTTCTATGTTGAACTTCCCATTCTTCATCGTCCATAGTATAAGGTTTATCTTTAACCTTGATAGGCTTATACAAATCTTTGCAATAGAGCAAATCTTCCATTAGACGTCTCCAAGTGGAATAATTTGATGAGTTCAATTTAATCATACCATCTGACTGCTCCATTTCAAACACACAAGAAAAACTAGCACCAAACAACTTGGCTCTGATACCACTTGTTGGGAAAAACCTGTTAAAGCGGAATAATTCTTTCCCTCTTTGTGTATCAAAATAGGTTTCTCATCAAAATACCAACTTGATATCCAAATGCAAATATCAACCACCACAGCATAAACAATAGATCAAAAATTCAATCACACAGTGAGACCAAATCTTTTAACGTGGAAAACCCAATGCGGGAAAAACCACGGGACCGTAGTCCACCTCAAACTTCCACTATCAATAGAAATGATAATAGATTTATAGTAAATCTTCTCTAGAACAACCAGAGGATCACAATAACATCAAGAACATAGATCTTGGATCATCACACAAAATGGATCTCCTCAAAAGAGAATTTTAGGTCTCACAAAGTGGGTATAGTAGGAAAGTACCTCAGAAAGGGTAAACTGTAGATCAACACCGTTAAGATTGTAGAGTTTGCTGCAAGGATTCTCCACATAAAATTTGGGTCAAAACTGACAACGTTTTGCCACTGATCGTCAAGCAGAAAACTCAAAAACCTAATCTTTCTCTCTCCTTCTCTTTCTCTCTCTCTCTTGTCGTGTGCTGCCGTCGTTGCTGCACGTTCTCACGCTGTGTTCTCACACTGCACCACAACCCTATCTCTCTCTTGTGCATTTCTTTGATTTGGGCTCAAGCAGCCCAACTTGTCCAAGCCCATAAATGGGCTGGACCCAACAATACAACATACCAGTATATATGGTTATCTCGAGTAACTTATGATTGAGATTATTTAGGATCTATATTTAAAAGTGAATCGGTCTCATTATCGTGATCTCATCACGATTCGATTCCAATTGCATAGATCTAAGGACATCGTAATATGTACATTTATATGTATGTATATACATATATGTATATGTATATATGCAACAAGCAATATAAAGTGATAAATGTTAAAATATAATAAGCAAAAAGATTACGTGTCAAGTCACACGTGACATCACTTATGTGATTGGCTTATAGGACACATATGACTAGTAGTACGTGGTGTTGTCAATTCTATACGAATATCATTTTCTTCATAAAAAGAATTATATATATATATGCAATAAGCAATATAAAGTGATAAATATCAAAATATAATAAGTAAAAAGATTGCATATCAAGTCACACGTGATATCACTCACATGATTATCTTGTATGACACATATGACTAGCAGTATGTGTTGTTGTCAATTCTCTACGAATATTATTTTTTTAAAAAATAATTAAATTCATTAGATAAAAATTTACTACCTTTGTCTATCCGAAATGTTTTTATGCATCTACCACTTTGCTTTTTTATAAGTGCCTTGAATTTTTAAAAATTATCAAATATTTTATATTTCAGTTTTAAAAAATATACTAAATTCATGTGGCTATAATCATCAGTAAATAATAAAAAATATCGACTTCCATCAAATGATTTTATATTCATAGGTCCACATAAGTTAGTATGAATTAATTCAAGATAGTTAGATACTCTCCATGCTTTTCTAACAAGGTTTCTTACTTTATTTGTCATAAATATATCCTTTATATACATTAAGTGTATTAATTTTGGACAATCTAATTTTTTTTTAATAATCTTAAACTCTTAATATTAAGGTATATATATATCTTAAGTGCTACAAATTAGACTCATTCTTTTGAGTTGCAACAAGAGCATATTTTTCAATATTTGAAACATCAAGTGAAAACATCTTGTTTTGTGTCATACAAATATTTACCATAATCAAACCATATTTTTTATCTTTAATAGTGCATGAACTATCATAAAAGATAACTAAATATTCATCATCTATCAATTATTCAACACTCAACAAATGTAATAAACTAAAAACAAAAATAACATTATCAATGTGTTTTACCTTCGCTTGACTTATCACTTAGATTTACTTATTATCTCCAACTCCAAGTCTAACTTTCAACTTGTGAGTTTCATCAATATATCTAATATTGATCTTAAGCCTAATATATAATTACAATATCCATTATCCAAAAACCAAATATCATTTGGAATATTGTTAGCTTGTAAATGAGACATAAATAATTTACTATTTTCTTCATTTTTCTCCATATAGTTTACTTGCTTTTCTCTTTTTCAATGATCTGTCTTCGTATGACCAAACTTTTCATGATAGTGACGTTGAACTCCACTCTAGTCTTTTCTATCATAATTTGGTTACTTTTGTTCATCATGCCCATCAAAGTGTCCTCTTCTTCTTCATCTTCTATTTTCTCTATCGTGAAATCCTCCTCTGTCACATCCTCTTCCTATTGATTTTTTTATCTCAGGCTCTCCTTTAACTTGAAATGTCTTTTCTTTACTTTTCTCAAATGGCTTGTTCAACCTTCCTTTATATGCTTACAATGAACCCATTAATTCATCAAATAAAAATATAGATAAATCTTTTGACTTTTCAATTGCGATAATAACATGATCAAATTTCGAAGTTAAACTTCTCAAAACTTTTACAATAATTATATGATCATAAAAATATTCACCATAAAATTTCAGTTGACTAACAATTTCAGTCACTTTAGAAAGAAAATCTTGCATCGATTCATTATTTTTCATGAATAAAATTTCAAACTTATGATAAAGGGTTCGAAGTTTTACCATAATCATTCTCGATGAATCTTAAAATTATTTTGAAGTATCAACCAAGTTTATTTTAAGGTTATTACTGTTGAAATTTTTGAGAAGACTATCTCATGTACAGTTTGTTAAATAAAGAATAAAGATCCTGATTTCTTCATCTTGATCTGTATATTCATTTTCTATTAAATCCTAAAGATCCTGAGACTTGAATAAAGTCTTCATCTTAATACTCTAAAATTCATAATATTTACCTGAGAAGATGAGAATAAGAGTTTGAGACATGAAATTGTCATTAAAAGCCATATTGTCCAGTTCAAATTGAAACTTAACTATGATACTATAAATGTTGAGGATGGAGTAAGAAAACGATAAAAACATAATACCATGACGTAATTAAAAGAAAATATTTTCAATCAAGAAAACCGAAATATTATTAAACAAAAGATAAGACTTAGAACACTTACAAAACATTCCTGAATGCACGTAACCTTTATAAACTATGATCCTATTTATAAGATCTAATAATAGCTACCTCACTTCATCATATCATCCATGGTGTAGAATAATTTTTAGATCATGGGTCACTATTTAAAACATATTTATAATTATCTATAATTATCTAGAATATGTCAACTACTTAAATAACTAACATGAATCAATTTTAAACCCTATTTAACACTCCGAACATCTACCTCAACCTTCTTACAACGACTTTTGTATTACTCATTCTCATGTTTCATCTTCCTTCGCACCTTTCTCCGCTTGGCTTTCCTTTTTCTCCTCTTAATTGCATTTGCTTCACTGCTCTGAAGGAGGGCTTAAAGTGGGTGCGACAGTGACGGAATGAGTCGAGAGCGAGAGAGAGTGAAAATAAGAGAAGGAACGTGAACGGACCAATATAACCCTTCAGGCAAATGGAAATGTCGGACCGAGATCGATGGATCTAAGGTTTCCTATCTTCACTTTCTGCGGTGCTGGCGATAGCCCTAACTAAAATTGGAATCATAACATGAACTCCTACAGCTTGTAATCGTTGTTGGTGGATTCTTCTTCTTTTGTGCTACGAAGACAAACGAATTGGGCACAGAAACGGACGTGACGAGAAGAGCAGCAGAGTAAAGAAACCCCATGGAGAGAAAGCAAGGATCGTTTAAGGGGAACGAGGTGGGGATTGATCTAACCTGGAAGAGCAGCAGATCGGCCATCACATCCCACGACGAGCAAGTTTAGCCGGCAGAGGAGCACCTCGGAAACGAAAGTGGACGCCTCAGACTCCCATGTCTCGAGCGGCGGCGACGACAGTGGCGCTGCCCAATGCGGAGAGCAAGACGGAGGAGGAGAAGGATGAGATCTCGCCACTCCCAGCAGCTTCGAAGCGCACTTGCGAATCCTCATTCTTCGTCTCTGCTTTCGGCTGTGCCTGCCCTGCAGCAGAAACGTGCCTATCGATGGCGGCGGAAACTACAAGATACGTCCCATCCAATCCAAACCAGACCAAGATTGCTCACTCACCAGCCCGATAGATTACGACATCTCGCTAGATACAGCTCCAGGTCAGCACAACACGACTGGAGCAGAGAGAGATCTACGGTTATGACCGGGTTGATGTTCGTTAGTTACTGTGTTAAGTAATAATTCCTCGAATCTTTTAATTGTTATGTGGGCTCAGTCGACCAAACCCATTACACGAGGTTGGGGAATATCAATATCGTTAAGGACGTGCGACGACCGTAACACAATTGGTAATGACCACATGAGGTCGAAATATCAAATATCAGTACTGAGATGTCAATGATGTGACCAGTAAAGTATTAATTATGAACATCATTATCTATTATTTATATATATATATACATAGAATAATTATTCGGATGATTTGAATTGTCGATTGTTGATATGTAATCCTGTTGTTGTTGTACTCAAGTTAGCATATTTGGTGCCATTTTTATTGATTCTGAGAACTTAAACTTATATTATTATTCAATCAAGTGGCACGTGAAACCTCACCAAACACAACTATCAATACTTAATGTGCATGCCATTGAGTATTGATAGCAACATGTCACAATCATGTGGTGCCCAAAGAGAAAATAATAATAAAAAAAAATTATTATTTATGATGAGAAAAATAATCATAAATTTTCTTCTAATTATTTATGACGAGAAAGATAATCATAAGCTTCTTTCATATCCTTTACAATGAGGTATGAAAGTTCAGCTCTAACATAAAGAAATAGAAGACTTCTCTTGATTATCTATGTTCGTACTCATATACCTCAAGTTACTAATTTAAGCGTTAGAGGGACTGAGTCAAGAAATCTCTTTCGATCTTGGTCTTTATATAGGTGGCACCTCGAGAGCTCGACATTTCCATCTTAGAGGTACCTTAAACGATCTTGTGTATATGGGTCCGGATTGTGTCGGGCTGACCAAGACATCAATGATATTTTTTTTAACATTTCGACGCTAGGAGGGCCTAAACTTACAGGTCAAACTCGGTCGACTTACAAAGACACCTTGGCGTGGGATCAAACGAATAATGATCGGGTCAGAAGACTTACAAGTCGAATTCGATCGAGATGAAATACTTAACTAGTAAGTGATTCTGAAATGGTGCATTCACCACTGAATCATAGTTATGTGAGCTTTTCATAAACTTTAAATCCCAAAGAACTTTCAGGTTCATAAGAACTGCCTCCCTTAACGAATGAAAGTTCGAGACTTCCTCCACCCTTGGGTTATTCAAAGACAAAGTGTGGACCTTAACCATCTAATGGCTGGTAGATTGAGAGAAACTTGTATGAGAAAAAAGTGACATTCTGATATAAGAAGATGAAGAAGAAGAATAGTAGATGACCAAGCTGTTGTTGAACCGATTCTAAGATTATGAGAAACTCAAGGACCAACTTGCCCTTCTAGGAACCAAAACGAAGCAAACTAAGGAGGCTTTGGAGGTTCAAATAGAAGAATGAACCTCACATTAGTGAATTAAGAATTCAAAAAATGCTAGATAATGGATTCGAAACATGTCGGATGAAGGATTCGAAAAGAACCAGATAACAAATTCAAAACATACTAGACAAAGGATTCGAAATGTGCTAGATAAGGAACTTAAGAGGTGTAAAAATCTGCCACGATACAGGCATAAGACCAAATATGCCTAAGATGCATGAATCAGGAAAACCTAACCAGTGTAAAGAGAAATTCGTAATGGCAGAGGTGCAAGGTTGAATGTGCCCAAGACGCATAAGTTGAGAAACTCATCCATGAAGAAAAATCCATTACATGAAGAAAAATCCATTACGACGGAGGCATAAGGCAAAACGTGCCTGAGACGCTTAAGTTAGGAAAACCCGACCACTATAAAGAGAAATTTATCACAATAGAAGCACGAGAAAAAATATACTTGAGACGCATGAGTTGAGAAAACTCGATCTACATGAAGAGAAATCTACCATGATAAAAGCGCAAGGTCGAATATGCTTAAAACAAGTGAGTTGGGAAAACTCGACTCGCATGAAAAGAAATCCATTATGACAAAGTTACAAGGCCAAATGTGCCCGAGATGCATGAGTTAGGAAAACCCAACTCATGTGAAGAGAACTCTGTCATGATGAAAGCACAAGGTAAAATATACCCCACGCGCATGAGTCAAGAAAACCTGAGCCATGAGTAAATAAATCAGCCATAACAGAAACATAAGGTAAAATATACTCAAGATGCATGTGTTGGGACAACAAACCCGCAAAAGAAAATCTCATACGCTCATGGTTGAACGCTCATGGTCGAACGAATTAAACCTCACACTTTGAGCCCCGAAGTGCATGTTTGAGGAGGAGGGGGGGGGGGGGGGCACAAATGATAGGGAATCGATTTTAATTTTCATGCAAGTGACACTCCGAGATCTCAACTTTCCATCTCAGAAGCATCTCGGATGACTTTACATATATGAGTTTAGACTACATAAGATTAACCAAACCGTCAATAATATTTTTTTTAATAAGTATCAGTCAGTACTTAAAATATAATTTTTATTTGTACTCTTTGTACGACCATCATCCGTATGGAAAAATAGATCACGTTCAAACTCAGATATCCATTTGTAGGAGGTCTGCACGAAGATGAATAGAGATTTCCCGACACGTTGGTCGCCGCCGCTGATTCATTGAACAGGTAAAAGTAACGTTGTTTCATGGGTTTCTACATGCCATTTGAAATCTGGAATACAACCCTCATCCTGAAATCTCGAGATCCAAGATGAAACATTGCGTCTTTTATCTGTGGCCTTCATTCCGAGAAGGCCCCTCATAATGCTTTAAACGTAAGATGATCATGATAAAAGCTAACGTGCTTACTGAACTCGGCGAAGCGAACTAATTAGATATTATTATTTCCATAGTTAGTTACATGGTATCTCAAATTTTATAATTTTTTATAATTTAAAAAATTATATTGACATCCTCATAGTTTCGAAAGTAAAACATTTAGGTTCATTTTACCTTACACTTTCTAAAATAAATAATAAAAAAATAATTTTAAGTTCCAATTGATGGTAACGGATAGCAGACGACAACACCGTTGAGGGTCATAGGCAACGCCGCAAAGGGCCGTGGACAATGTCGTTGGGGTTGAAGCTCCTATCACTTCGCTCGCTGCCTATGTAGATATCGAATGATATTGCTTGACAATTGCATTGGCAGTGGGGGGAGTGGTAGGAGCTCTAACCCCAGCAGCACCGACGTAGATATCGGGTGGTGCCACTCAACAATTGTGTTGGTGCCAACATAGATATTAAGCGACGCCATTTGGCAACTGCATCAATATGGGAGCGACAAGAGCTCTAGTCCCTAGCGGCACCAATGCAAATATCGAGTGACGTGTCGGCAATAAGGAGAGCGATAGGAGCTCCGACCCCCAACGTAGATATCGAACAACGCAGCTCGGTATATGCATCGATGTTGCTGGAGGCTGAAGCTCTTGTCACTCCCCTCGCTACTAATGCAGATGTCGAGCACATCACTCTACATCTGCATCAGTACCTTTGAGGGTCGAATCTCCTACCGCTCCGTTCATTACCAACATATATCGAGTGATATCATCCGCCATCACCATCAATTAAAACTTAAAATTATTTTTTATCTTTTATTTTTGATAACGTTAAGATAAATAAATCTAAAAAACTTAATTTTATAATTATAAAAAAAATATTTTTAAAATATAAAGATCAAAATGTTAAGCACAGTTAACTAATTAGCAGAACACCAGTTCGGTGAGCAGAACACCAAAGCGTAGGTTCTCCGTAAACCAATTCCGCGTGCTTTGGGCCATTTGATTGGCTTCGTGATCCAAGTCTGAGTGTGTGACCTGAGATGGTGATATCGGTGCTCATGTCACCAGACCCTCATAGAGAGCTTCGAGAACCTATGGACACGGCTAGCTGAAAAGACAAGACGGAATTGGACTGTGGCACACAGAGACTGAAAACCACTTGGAGATCATCACCCATCGGCTGCCGATATGTAAATATAATATCTGGGACATCATGTGGACAAGAAGCTACCGACGTAGACCTTATCTAAAGGGTGGTGTGGCGGAGGAGGACAAGTGGACTGGTCACCGTCGATTCCGGAAGGAAACATTAATTAAGACAGGCGATGTCGCCCCTCCATGGGGTCTCCTGCCGCCTGCTTTGCACACTGCCCAACGACCATCAAGGCTGCCACGACGTGTCTCCCCTCCCACGGGCCCATCGCAACCACTACCTCCACCACCACCTCGTCCTATCGCAGTTGTGGACTCGGTCACGCGCATCGTGCTTGCTTTCAAACTGGACTAATAATATATAGATACTTGAGGACGCTACAAAATCATTAGTGTTCTAAGCAAGTCTGGCATTAACATCACATCTCTCTTCCAAACCGGCCAATTTTGTTCAAGCATACAGACATTAGATACTCGAATCCGTCCTGCCTCATCGCCTCGTTCCTTCTACGAGTAGAGGGTTTTCAATCTCTTGGCGGTGTGGATGAATCCTACGATAACCTGCATCTCGTCCAGTTGCTGTTCGCAAATGGGGAGGTTGAATGAGAGAGAATAGATCGGATAAAGAGGCAGATTGAGCGCAGAAGATGTAGCAGTTGCTTTCGATATGTACCTGCGACAGCAAATGATTTTGCACACCATGAATCAGTTGTTCTTTTGTGGGGTTGGGGTTGATGTTCACCTGCATATCAGTTGAGTGTTTGATGTTAAGCCTTGCAAAAAAAGGCAAGAGATGCTGTGAACAGAAGAAACCTTAATGGTGATGTGGGCAGGAAACATACAAGATTGAAGTGCTTCCAGTATCTCCACAAGGCTGGTGTCCCAAGTTTGGCCAAATTTAATCTCTGTTCATAGAGTGTCAGCACAGATTCTCTCACAACACAATGTAACTTAATTACATGGCAAAATATATTCCAAGATGAGGAAAATACTCAGAAATGAATGAAATATCTTCTCACCATTTGAGGCTTATGACCATTGGTGTGAGTGTCTCGATGGTTGCCGCGCCCATTTGACTTTGCTGAAGATGTCCATGGCCTGGTATGTCGTACCCTTGGCTTTGTCGGCTTATGAAACTCCAAGCTAGCTGTCCAACAAATTAAGATTGGTCTTACTTGTGACAAAACAAATTAGGATCGTCTTACATAGTACTGTGCGATTAAACCAAGTCAAAAAAGAAATAAATACTATCTACCACCTATTAATGAACAGTAAAAAACTTACAGTAATCCACATCTTTGTCCCCCATATCTGAACTACTGCAGAACGAGTTGTCACAGTCGATGTCATCATCATCGTCCTCGTTTCCAGTAGGAGCTTCCAGCACACTCAGCGCGTTTCTTTGTAGCTTCACTTCCACCCCATTCTTTAGTACCTGATAACATGTAAGCAAAAATGTCTCAGCATGAGTCTCCCTTGTCCAAATAATCGACTATGGACAGCTCCAAAAGCTTCCAAGCAGCTGCATTACACTGTGTCCACGCAAACACTTCCATGTACGATTGAGAATCGATCCGTCTGACGACTTGAATGCAACTGATGAGTGACAGAACTAAGTTCCTACTAGTACTCGATTCTTAAGGTCCATGTGATGCACAAAACTAGAGCTAACATACATCCAAAGAAGAACCACCAGATTTTAGGAAGGAGAAACAATGACTAACCAGCCAATGCCAGCCGCCGAGGCCGACTGCTTTCTTCACAACACCTTGAAGCCCAACTAGAACAGACTTTGTTCTGTTGTTGCCGGTCACAATGACTTTAGTGTGCCGGGGAAGCACCGAAAGCTCTTCATCACCGCTTTCCTCCTGCGAAGATGGGGTACGGGCCGAACACAACCCGGCTTCCATGGTTTGCATGCCGCCTGATTCCGATCAAGTGATGAATTATCAAAAGTTGTCGCATCAAATATCTTAATTGGCGAGACATGGAACCTTAATTGTTTAAAATCCTAAAAATATTAATATGAATAAAAAAAACTCGAATTCAACTTTTGAAGATCACAAGACATGCAATGACAATTTGCAAATTGGAAAAGCAACGTGGTCATGTATGGGCAACAGGAGATCCAATTTTTAGGTGCAGGCTTTATCTTCCGTGCAGGGCCCGCACCGAAAAAGATGAACAGCGACTCGATCAATATCAGGACAGCTTGTGACCGCTGGACGCATGTCCCAAAATTCAATCCCATTATGAAGATTGCAAGAGGCTGGCTGACATCCAACAACTTACTAGATAACAAAATATCGGAGCTACTCTCGTAGCGACACAGCGACGAGCCAAGTGATAGTGTGATTATAGCAAACATAAATATTGAACCAAGAGATCGCAAACTCGCCTGATTCGATCGATCAGAGCCACTACGGGAGCTGTTTATCCTATTACAAAGGAGGAAACAAAAAGCATGAGCTCATTATGGATTATTATTCATCGACAGAAAAGTGGAAGAAGCAAACTTTTATGGATCTCACAAGATGGATTGCACAATGGAATTTCCATATTGATTTAGCACTATGAGTGTAGGTAGTGGCAGGCGAATTTTATATTAGAATCAAAAATCACTTTTTTTTTCCGATACAGTATCACTTATCGATCGCTCGAAGAATTAGCCTTCAAAAGACGACAAAGGGAAAGTGGAGGGTATCCTTGGCGAGCAAGTCCGATCGATCGCATGCAAATAAATTACTATTGGGTGCAGATCTTTCCGCCACGGAACTTAACACTGGCATCTCTGCTTCTATCGTTCAAATTTCCAATCTTCCACAGCGGAACGGATTCAATTAAGATCTAACGCCGCAGATCTAATCCGGTTCGGCATTCAAAATCTCGATTGTCCATAGTTGCTAAACAAATGCAAGAACAGATGAAACCAAAACAAAAGAAAAGCTCCGGAATCTGAGATGCCATACCACAATGCTACGATCCAGCGAACCAGAGAAGGGAACTCGAAGAAACCGTCGAAATGTGGTGGTTTTCCGCCGCAAGAAACACAAGCACCGGGGTTTTCCGCGACGAGACAGCAAAATTTGATCCCCAATTGACCGGAAACCAGCGGATCTGGGAGAATTTGCACCCGGAGAAGGGATTCTTGTGAAACCAGTAGGGTTTCTTAGCAAGAGAAGAGAAAGGGGGAGAAAGTAGCGCACAGTAAATGCTTTACAACTGCCAAATGAGTAAGTAAACGTTTCGGACCGGGTTTTAAGGAACCTTCTCAGTCCGAAGCCGGTTTGACGGCCTCCGCTCGGCTTCAACGATCGGCTCGAAGGACGTCCAAACAATGATACAATACCCACCGTTCAAACAATACACTCGCTGATGGAGGGGTAATTCGGTCATTTTATCTTTGGCCCTTACCGACCGGATCACGTGTCCTTCCTCGCCGGCTGCAAGCTCGAGCCGAGCCGCAGTACACACGAGGAGAGGCCGCCGACAGCGACACGTGTCCGCGTCCAGCTGTCGGGATCTAATCCGCCGGGCCACCTGATTAGCGACCCGAGCGACGATGACCCGACAACAAAACCCGTCCGAGCTCTCTCTTGAACTCCACGGGGCCCTCAATCATACAGGCGGGTGTGGCGACGGGCGTCCGGTACTGGGTCTCGGACTCCGCCGTGACGAGAGGAGGAGACAGTTCTATAGTGCGAGTTACAAGTCCGGATGGCAGCTGGCGACCACTACATGGCAGAGACGGGCCCCCCGCCCGCTTCTTCCCCTTCCGGTTGCTGGTTTTGGATCTCCGAGCCGAGAAGGATAGGGAAAGGAATACTGGGGAAGGAAGAAGGGGGCACATGCATGGCATTTACTGCGTCATCCACCGTGCGCCCACGCATTCAAAGAGGGCGAGGAAGGACATGGCATAACATCAAACAGCTTGCCTGCGGAGCAAAGTCTAACGGGACTCCTTACTCGATAGGGGCCGTCCGTGTCCTACTGTCATCTAGTGATGCCGTGATTAGGACCGTCGGTTGGGGATTGATCTGATCCCGGCATATCCAAATATGCCATGGGAATTGAATGTGGATAACCTCCGATCCGACGGGAGATGGGATTAATTACCGGATATGAGTCGAATTTATAGCTAAGATCTATTTTTGGACGGATTAGATACGGGCTGAGGCTGATCTAATACAGGTCAATCTCTTCTTTGCTGCTGGTCCACTACAACTCAGCTAAGCTAAGAATCAACTGCAACCATCATAAAAGAGATGAGCTAAGAAAAAAAAGCTGAAATTGTAGCATGAAGAAGTGTTAAACGTCAAGGATTACTCGATTAATATAATAATAAGAGTAATAATTGATTCTTTAATGAGTCGAATGTATTTTGGTTTTGTATTATAGAGCATGTGACATTATTATTTCCTCGGCAAAAAATTCATCTTGGTCAGACAAGAGCGGTTATTATTGATTCTTTGAGAAACAATATATCTTTTCTTCAGGATCATGATGACTTGGATGATTTGTTTTTGCATCAAATGTCAGTTCATCCAACGGGCCCACCCTAGCATAGGTCGGTGTGACTACCATGGTGCTGGAACACCAATATGGCATCCTTTCCTTGCATGTAATGATGTCCGTATTCATGATGTTTCCGATCGAATTGGATCATAATTTGGGACGGAAATAGTTTGCACCTCATTTGGGTCTCGAACGTTTAAATTGCACAACAGAAGGATGGCGGGAACCCCATATGACATTTTTCTTGAGGTTAGAAATGTGCAATGCACAGTGTTATTTTTCCTTTTATATAGGAGGTAGGAAAATTAATTGAATACTGATAGACAAAATAATGACGTTGTCGATTCACCCGATCACCTAGGTAATAACATATGCGAAAGGGCTTGTAATCTCTCTCAGCAGTTGACGATATGAGATTAATCAGCCGCCTTCACCCATCTTAGAAAAGGTCGATATCAAGACTTATCTCTCTTTTTGCTTGTCAAAGTCATCTACTACAAGTAAGATGATGTTTCCTTTATTAACTATAATTTTGAGAAGGTTTGCACGTCAGGCACTAGAGAACACTAATCCATGATGGCATGGCTCAGTTTCTCACGCTCCTCTTACCAAACAACTGTCTCAAGGGATCATTCCTAACAAACTCAAAATCCTAACAAACGACACTTTTACAATCATCCTTTCCTGACAAAACCCACAAATGTAAAGGACACCCGAACGATGTAAAAGACACCCTAACTCACTATTAGCTTTTCACCATCGTCTATTCAAGTATAAAGACCAGCCTCCAAACCTAAAGGGGGCAGGGAGAATGAAGCTAAACTCTTCTAAATTCTATTGAATTCTTTATCACTCTTCTTCTAACTTAATTACTGGAGAGGTCGGGTTACGATATTCCCCTGACACAGACCATTTGTGTAGGAGTCTCAACGAAGCTAAGGCGCACCTTAGGGCAACACCCAATCCGTCTCGACAAGGAAGTTGCTCCTCGGAACGATCTCAAATCAACCATCACAAAATAAGCAACACCTCGGGGTCCTACCTGTTGACTCGACTACTTGTTTGAATTGTCCCCTTTGACCTCCGTGGACTCGTCGGATGGACTTGTACCCTCATGATCGAACCGGGTTGTATTAACTCTTTGATGACATCAAGACAACAATAGGTATCAATGCAATAATCAATATTCATCCCATTCATTAAATGGAGAAAAAGACAACATGTCAATTACATGATTTTATCTATCACAATAAATTCTAATCTTTATTACATAATTTTAGAGACCTAATAAAAACATTTTTATTCTTTTTTATGTTTCTGTTTCTTCTAGCACTCCTAACATGAGAATATTTATAAGCAATAAATCAATTATAAAATCTTATACATGAATCGAGTGCCACATGTCACCTTGTTCAGTTGACACGTATCGACAATATCCATCAGCGCCGTTAGAGACGGGCGCAAAGGATTCTGTTTCCACGGGCCCCGACAGAAGGAGCTCCTCGTTCTCCTCGATCTACGCATAAATCACCACTTTGTGGCCGTTGATGACGGAATTGACGGCTGATATCGAAAACACGGCATCACCACGTGTTTCCCTCGAGTATCTCCCGCTCCTTTGTCCTCCCTTGCAAGCTTCCACCAACACCGTGGCCTCTCCTCCAAGTCTCATGGATTTATAAGTCCAAGCTTTCCCGAGATCCTTAATCTTCAACTTCAAGGCTGCTCGAGAAAGAGACGCTTCAAGCTTAAACCGTCGGATTGGAAGAAGGCTCCTCAACAATGTTGAACCTATAAAAGGATCGGATCCGTTTGCATCGCTTCGTCTTCTTTAATTCTCTTTATGCAGCCACAGCCTCACGACCCGTCCTTCATCAATCTTAATCAGCTGACAGACTTGGGCAGAAAGAAGAGATGCACATAAGGTTAAAATCTCTTTCGAGACTGCAAACACCAAGTTCAAATAGGTAATGTTATGCATGCAGTCACATTGCATGATGAGTGCAAATTGTCTTGTTATTTCTTGTTTCCTGTGAGCAAATATGATGCATGCATGTAACGTACGTGAAATAGGATGATCGGTGAGATGTATCACAGGAAAACGTGAAGCGGTGGCACCGATCTCGTCTTCAAGCTTCAACCTGTGCGAGGAGTACACCAACGCCTTCCGCACCGAGTCATACCATGAATTCTGGGCTCAGGTTCTGGATCTCACCTTAGACCATGGTGCCGGCCTCAAGCCCAGAGGAAGTACCGTTGTTGCCCGTCTCCCTTCTTATCGCCTCCTGGCGGAGCATCTCCTCGACCCGGACCAGCCCACCGTCACCAAAATCCTTACCCACCTCGCAAAACGTTGCCACCCTGAGACCCATGTCCTCCTCTCCGACTATTACTCCGAGACCGCCGGCGCCTCGCTCATCTGCGGCCTTCTCCTGAAGGACATCGATCGGATTCGACGTCGGTACCGCCCGCTCAAAGCCACCCTTAGTTCCCTCGTCTCCGATAGCCGGTCAAGTAACGGCCTCCAGGCCATAGGCGACTTCCTCGCAGATGTCTCCAAGACCACCAACTCCTTCGATTCAGTAGCTTCATCTCGACGCAAATTCCGGGCAGTTCAAGAGGGCTCTGCAGACCTACTCAAAAGGCTCGAGTCAGGCTGCAAGAAGATGAGGGCAAAGCTTCGGTTCATCAACCGCCTCAAGCGAACCTTGGCCATATCGGCGATCGTCCTCGCGGCTTCGACGTTCATCATCGGTGCTTGTGTACCGATGCACGCTTTGGTAACCTTGATGACACTACCGCCGTTCCTGTCGTCTTCGTCTCGGTTGGCCTCGGCGAGGAGGCTGGATAGGGTGGTCGCTCAGCTAGATGCAGCGGCCAAAGGGACGTACATCTTGAACCGGGACCTGGACACCATTAGCCGGCTCGTGGCACGGTTGCACGACGACGCCGAGCACACGCTCACCCTGTTAAGGCTCTGCGAGCGGCACGGCGGCCACCGGCGGCGGTTGACGCAGGAGGTCGCGCGGCAGATAACCAAGAACCTCACGAGCTTCCACCAACAGCTGGATGAACTGGAGGAGCACCTGTACCTCTGCTTCATGACCATCAACAGGACTAGAAGATTAGTCTTGGAAGAGCTTCTGGTGGCTGGCAGTAGCAGAGTCTAACGCGACGCCATCAAGTTGCGGTTTTCCAGTCTATATTTGTACAGTGTCAAACTCACATTTGCATGGGTAATAAATTGATTGTTGTCTCTTTTGCTTACCAAATCTGATCCATGAGCTACCAAATATACCTTTTTCTTTCCTTAGATGATGAGTTCAGTTTGTTTATTTATTTACCAAATAAATAACATAAATTTTTATGGTGCCGAAGATAATATATACAGTTTGCGAGGCAGAGATGCCAATTGATTCAGATGGTTTATTTGAGGAGCATTTTGCCAATTGATTCGTCTTTTTCCTCCAGTCAAACATACGTAACTCGTTCCGCATTCGGTCTTTTTTGCCCCTACGCAACCTCTTTCGTGTATAAATAGTCTTCAATCTGAGCAAGCTATCGAAATATTTTCTACACAAAAACAAACCCGTAGAAGTACTCGGATGATCCTAACCGTCAATTTTACACACACAGCTTCTATATTTCCTCCACGTGTCGTAATTTCAATGTGGGTCTGTTTTACGTGAGTGTGAAAAGTACTGCTCGATTTTCTCCATCGCCCGGGCTGACCTGTTACAGCCGGTTTTCGGACGGAGAGCACCGGCTGAATCGGTTCCGAAATTTCAGAATAATTAAATATATTTGGAATCGAAGAATCGAGGCTCGCGATTGCCATTCCTCCCCAAGTCGTTTCTTCGCCAGGAGGGCTTCTTGCCGATTCCTCGGTACCAATCTCTTTCCCTCTCTTACGTCTCGTCGTCGTCGGTTTCCTCACCACATATTCACGCCCGAAGATCTCTCCTCCGAGGTTGCAAAGCTCGTCCTTGTTCTCGATCTTGATGTATTCGTGCTTCTTTAATGTTTGAGGTTTCCGCTGATTATTTGTTGTTATCTGGATCCGACTCGTTCATTACTGGATCAGATGATTGGGTCCTCGATTGGTGGCATACTTTTGGTGGGTTTCCGTCCACCAGGCAATAGATTTTCTGTTTGGATGTTGGAGCATGTAAGGAATTAGGGGCCTTCTATTGATTCCTTGTAGCTGTAACTGCTACCGGAATGGCTCCTTGTATAAAGAATGAATCGAGCTTTATCCATTTCATTAATCATTAGACTACCTTGATCAAGAATAATTTGATCTCATGTGTCTTCTTTTCGCTGATCATGATAGGTTGGTTTAATTTCTGGAAACTGGATTGAGTCCTCTACTGGTTAAATCTCCTCTCCTCTGGCTCTCTCAATTTTTGTTATTCAGTTACACATTAATTATTACGCTTGACATCTTTTGTTTTGAGAGGAGATGATCTATTTTCTTTAATCTTTCGGTGCTTGATGCTTTAACTGAAACTTGGTATTATATTTATTATTCAATATCTACAGCATGAATTTTGCGGCTGCACGTATCAATTCATGCGATCTATTATATTGTAATTTTCTGTTTATTTTAATTTGTCATTTTAACATTAACGATAAAGGATCTGGTCCAATTTAAGCTTATTAGAAATGTATCTTTTTCTTTTCTCCTTGTTGTTTTCAGCTTGTGTGTTTATGTTCATCTGGTGACGTAACCCTCTTTGAACTAGTTAGTCTCTTTAAATTTGTAGTCAATATGACGGACAATGTAGAAAGGGTAGAGGAAACTTCTTCTCGTGGAGCTGACTGGGAGGTCGTGTCTCTCACAGCATCTGCCTATGCTGCTGCACCTGGACCGAATGAGTTTAGCCCTACTGATAAAAGTGAAGAACAGGAGGACATAACTAAACTTGAGTCTTCTTCTGCATTATTAATGTCCGGTCATTTTGTTTTTCCACCCAGTGAGCATGAGAATCTCCCAGTAGAACCAGACTCGAGTAAAAATTATACTGAAACGGAGGGGCATACTCCTGGAGTGATTAGTGTTGATAATGGATTTGATAGTCTGGGTAAAGAAAGGCAGCAGAGTGAATCCAATGATGACCTGCACAGTTTTGAGTTTTATGATAAAGGGAGTCAAATATCTACACGTGACATGGTATTCGAAGAGGGCACTGGATTTCAAAAGCTAAACTTGGCTGGATTGGAGCAGGGTATGCTGGATGATTCTGAGTCTGTTGCTTTTCACTCTGAAACACATAAAAGTGACACCGAATTTGAGGCAGAAGGATCTTTGGATGTGATTATGGATTCTCCTCGGGAGCATACAAAACTATGTGAAGATGAAATTGATCGACCTAACCTTCCTTGCCAAGTATGGTGGAAGAGGCATGCAACATCTTTGTATTGCCATGCAAAGGAATCCAATACATTTTGGTCTGTTGTTGTTGCTGCAGCTGTCATGGGGGTTGTAATCATGGGGCGGCGATGGCAGCGTGACAAATGGCAGCTTCATCAAATCAAATGGAGGTTTAGCATCCGTGGTGAGGTATGCTTGCGTCCTTTCTAAAAATTGATTTAGGTTATTTTAAGAAGCATTGAAATTTTTTATAAATTTGCATTTCTGTTGTCCCAGATCTTTTTCTTAATTCTGTTCTTTACAGCTGGTTATTAATTACAACAGTAGATTAATCTATAATGATGATCTCTTCTTGAATTCTTGTGATGTGCATGCATACTCATAACAAGAAGCAAGTACAGTTGAGTTATACAAGGTTTTAGCATGTACTCTCCTGGAATTGGATGACAGATATGTATAGAAGTAAAATTTCAAATCCCCATGATTAATGCATTCTGCCCATATGTTATGGTCAATCTCTTTCATAACGATTGCTCTACTGTCTCTAGTTGATTTCTCGTCAGCTGTACGGAATGGTGTTTAACTCAATTCCATTATGGGAAAAATCTATTGGGCTAGGTTACAAATTATTTGTTAATTTCTAAACTGTTGAATCTCAATTGTCTCGACATATTATGGTCAATCTCTTTCATAACGATTGCTCTACTGTCTCTAAGGCGGTGGTATCGCCCAGACACAGCCTCCGAGAGGCTGCAGGCGGTGGTACCGCCCAGTGTCAGGCAGTGGTACCGTCCAGTGCAGTGTCAGTGTCAGACTGACACTGGCGATGGTACCGCCCAACGCAGGCAGTGGTACCGCTTGTGCCCGGGAAACCCGAGATGAGATGTTTTTAGGCTCCAAGTTTGAATCAACTTGAAGCCTATAAATACCCCTCTGATTCCTGGTTAAAGAACACAAGTATTGAGAATAAAAAGGATAGAAACGCTGCTGCAATCTTGTATGAGCTCTTATCAAAGTTTTAAGTGTTAGAATAGTTTGAGAGAGAAGTGAGTGGGGGTGTAAGGGTTGTCTCCTAAACCCGGTAAAAGGAGAATCGAGTTGTAAAAGGTGGTTGGTCTTTGCTTATTGAAGGAAGACTAATAGTGGATGCCGGTGGCCTCGACAGAAGAGGAATAGGCGAAGTGGATGTAGATCACGATGACAAAACCACTCTAAAATCTGGTTTGCATTTTTTTGAGCAATTTATCTTTACTACAAACCTCTTTAATAGCTCACTGCTTTCAATACATTTACGAACATGTTTCAAGTTAAGATATTTACGAAACGGTTTTACGTCGGAAACCGGTTTATCGAAACGAAGTTTTAAACCGATGTTATTTTACCACTGCACTAATTCACCCCCCCTCTTAGTGCCGACCCCGATCCTAACATAAACAACCGTAGCAATTTGTGATTCTCTTTCCACTGGAGAGAGAATCCCATGAAGATCAGAATGCAGAGAACAGGAATGTCAAAATTAAAGTAATACCAGCTTTTCTTAAGTATGAAATTGCATATATTATTAAAATTTGATAACTGAATCAATGTAAATGGTCCCTATGTTTTTTGAGGTCACCTAATAATGTCTTTAAGCTTATAGATATCATAAGTTGAACTGTAAAGTCAGGTTCAGTAGTTAATTTTGAGATTATTGCTATCTTGATGGTGTTCATTCAGCCTTTTTAAACTCCTCTTCTCACCTCTCCGATTTAGACCTTAACAAGACTTTTATTTGTCAAGGCCTTCTTTGAAATCCTTGTTCTCACTAATTAGATGTGTTTTCTGTATGAACAATGTTTTGTTCTTACGACTCTTTGGATATCTCATCTAGTTTCAGATTTTTTCTTTGTGGCTATCTCTCAATTTGTTCCCCCTTTAGTCTTGTAGACTAAATGAACATCTTATCCTGTTATGATGAGTTCATATGATTGCACTATTCTGATTGGCATGTAGTTTTCTCTTTCATCTTTGAAGTTTGGATCAGTAGCCACAAGATTTATCTAAAGATATCACGTAAAACTCAGAAAGTATATGAGATCTTTCATGGATACATATTTTGTTAAGATGGAACACACCTTAATGATTTTAACATGGCTTGCTATGAAGTCAAATAAGGTGAATTATGGTCATCTGTTAGATGATTGAATTCTGGATACATAATTTGTACATTTCTGTGTTGAGATCTCTAGCATTTATTTTCATTGCATTCATATGATCCTAGGCAGATGGAACTAGTATGCAATTATTCTTGCCATTCATATGATCTCTAGCATTTACACTGATTTTGTACGAACAAGAAAAGATCCAAGTTATTGTCTGGTAGCTTGTTAGATAAAAAATCCTTGTTGTTTAATGTACTATGTCCTGAAACCGGATGGAAATGGGTGCATGTTTGTTCTTATATGTGTTGAGAATATAGCAAAGAAGATATTTAAAAAGCTTATGCTTAGAATAGTTTGATGTTAAACTGAGATTATATTCCTCATAAGATTAGTACCTAAACATGAATCTCAGGTTTCTCTTGTCCCTTATCAATTAACCTTATGAACGCTTGAAGGGTTAGGTGTGACACTCCAGTTTAATCCACAAAAGAAGTGGCAAAGGCTTAATGGACTTATAAGGATTTGATAGATGTACTACTGTTTATGTGGACTTAAGCATTTTAGACCAATGGTTTATGCTAAAAAAAGTTGATGGGTTAGTTATCCTATCAAGTAGCATCATGACAATTGGTATGAAAGCCAATCTAGTATTAGGCATAGTACAGAGGCTTGAGAAGGAAAGGATTACTTAGGATGAGACCAAAGGACACGTCACGGCCTGGAGTCATCGGGCTAGGCTTCACGCGCACCGTGCCAGATGTGATCTAGACTATGTTGCCACTTGACGAAGATGCCAAGCAAGTGATGAGATTGATGGTACCCTAATTTAGTCCCACAATGGATTGGACAAATACCTAGATTGACTTTAGGTTTGAGGAGTGTATTACTATTAACTTGACAGGATTTTGATCCGTGGTTCAGGTTCAAATGAAATTAATGGACTAAATCTCTTACTATATGGGACTGTGACACTAGGTTCTTTCTCAAAGATTTTGGAAGATATTTTTTTGATCTTCTAACTGTTTATGTGGACTTAAGCATTTTAGACCAATGGTTTATGCTAAAAAAAGTGATGGGTTAGTTATCCTATCAAGTAGCATCATGACAATTGGTATGAAAGCCAATCTAGTATTAGGCATAGTACAGAGGCTTGAGAAGGAAAGGATTACTTATGGATGAGACCAAAGGACACGTCACGGCCTGGAGTCATCGGGCTAGGCTTCACGCGCACCGTGCCAAGATTTGATCTAGACTATGTTGCCACTTGACGAAGATGCCAAGCAAGTGATGAAGATTGTGGTACCCTAATTAGTCCCACAATGGAATTGGACAAATACCTAGATTGACTTTTAGGTTTGAGGAGTGTATTACTATTAACTTGACCAAGGATTTTTGATCCGTGGTTCAGGTTCAAATGAAATTAATGGACTAAATCTCTTACTATATTGGACTGTGACACTAGGTTCTTTCTCAAAGATTTTTGGAAGATTTTTTTGATCTTCAGCAGTTGGTAATTCTTTATGTTGGTCTTGTGCAACTCTTTTGGAGCTGTAAGATCTCCGAAGTAATTAGCGTAAATTGACTGCCTTAACTTAATAATTAAGTTACAAGCAATATTGGATATTTATATTGTGTGGCTTGAACATTCAAGGTTTCGTCTGGCCCTACAAAGCTACTTTTTCCAACGGGGTTTTGCAGCTTCCTGAGAAGTGACGATGATACATTGCACTTATTTTAGTCAGCAAGTACATATTAATTTTTAATCCACAACTGCTCTTTTGATTGTTAATGAGTTCTTTTAATCTGCTCATATTAACAACTTGTAATTGCTTTTGTCAGAAGATGATCAGCATGTTTGGGCCTACTGGCCGATTTAAAAATGTTCTGGTTGGTGGCCACCAGCATAGCCCATTGGTGGGTGGAGTTGGTGCTTCGGCCAGCTTTTAGACTCGATGATGACGAAAAACTTTGTATCACGTATATTGAATGTATTACTGGAAAATTTGGTGGCTTCACCTGTTAAAGTGCCTACAAGACTTTCAAATTAGTAATTTCCTAATTCTGGTTAATCCTATTGTTTGATGGGTTTGTTTAGTATGCTGTATTTTACAGTATCTGAGGTTCTAAAAGAGCTCATATTTCATTGAACCCATGTGGATGATCACATTGTTGTTCATAAGGGCCATTTTATTTATGCTGGCTAGTCTAGTTGTTTCCAAATTAGGTTAATTTGCAAAATCATTTTCTGCTTAAATCCGATTGATACACAACTGAGAGCAATTCTTGTTAGACTAAATATGTAAAACGTTTGTCATGCATGAGTTGACTCATTCTTTCATGAGTTAATTTGGCATCTCCATCTTATTGTTCCTTCCATTATCATTATTACAGGCTTTTATAAGTCTTTCTCGGTAGAAATCATCTCAAGGCTGTAGGTAGAACTGCCAATGGCAACCTGATTGTGTGATCTAAGCTGCTGGTGAATGCAATCTCCCCAAATCCGACAGAATCTGATGTCCGGATCACCTTAAACCTGATCTCCAAATCTAGCATCCCCGCAGGAGAGATATCAAACCATTTGCGAGTATGGGATCCAATATGCTGGCTGAGCTCTAGCCTATATCTGCTCTCCCGGTGCGACGATGTCGGGCTTCAGGACGTCCGCCGGAGTCATCTGGCCGTCGAAGACGTCGGGCCCTGTCGTTGAGAACCTGGACACGGTCGGCGCAGGATCGGTGAAGATAGCGAGTCGGCCTTCTATAGTCGCTGCGGTTCCTCTGTAAGCTATGGCTGCACCTCTCTGGTCCTGTACGTGTGCTGCTCGTAGTACTTCGTGAGGATCTGCGAGTGGAACCAAGCTTGGAACACGTCATAGAATATTTTCATCAAGTGGAGTTCCTGATGGATGATGAGGCTTACCGACCTGCGCATCAGCCGCTCGAGGTATCATGCTGCCAGGAGGAAGGGGGTGGGATGAAATCACCATAGGAAGGGTTGGCTACTAGAATGAAACTCATGAAATCGAGAGCTTGTGCAGTGTCGAGGATTGGCAGTGACGGTCGACATTCCATTGAGGAAGCCTTGTGAGAACGAACAGATGACGATACTGTCGATCACCGATTCGGGCTGCAGAGCATCTACTTGTGCATGAACAATGCAAAGTTTAATGATATGTTCTTTCTATTTATATAGGTTAGGAGGGAGGATTTCTCTCAACGTAGTGATATTTTCTTATGCGATTGGAAAAATTTTATCTACTATCATGCTCTCATAAGATGGTGCTCCTGTTAATATTGTCGATCTTCGACGATGCAATGAAAATAGTTTACGGACGAGATACTACGTGAGTGAGTTTGTTAGTTGATTAGCCATATGTACGTGAAAAACACGTAGTTGATGTCGAATAACTTGATTTCGCACGAAGTGAAAGTTGATGGTAATATGTTTCATGCGGGAGTGAAACACTAGATTGGTGCATAGGTAGATAGCTCCGACATTATCATAATATATTGTAGAAATAAGAGTAGAGTCGATGTTCAGTTCCTTGAGTAGATTCGTGACCAACTTAAGTTCTACAACAGTGGTAGTGATAGCACGGTATTCAGCTTTAGTTATAATTTGTGTGATTATCTTTTACTTCTTAGAAGTTCAATTGATCGGATTAGCTCTAAGGAAGATAATATATCCTGACGTGAATGTTCTATTATCAAAGTTTTATGTTCAATTAGTATCGACAAAAGCATGGAGATGAAGTGGAGAAAGAGGCCAGTTTCAACTATATGCCAATGTTTACGTTCGACAAAGCCAACTAGTTGAGGGGTATGAGAGGGTAACTTGAGGTGTTATATACCACAAGTTGAGAGACAAGATGTCAAGGCTTGATATTCACCTTCGCCATTAGAGTAAACTGTTTTGATTGTAGACTAAAAGTAGTTATTGACCAACTTTCTAAAGTTGGTAAAGATTGTGAAAACTTTATATTTATGGTGAAAAGGATATAACCATGTGTACTTAGTGAAATAATCTATAAAAATATCATAAAATCTGAATTTGTCAAAAGAAATGGTTGGAGCAGGGCCCCAAACATTAGTATAAATAATTTCAAATAGTTCAGAGAAGGATATGAAGGATATGCCAAAGAGCTATCTATGACTTTTATTGCTAAGACAAGCATAACAATGAGTTATAAAGCTACTTGATTTAAAAATAAAAAGAGAATAACAAGAAAGTAATTTCTACTAGATAAGGGACGAGGGATGACCAAGACAACGATATCACACATCAATTGGAGCTGCAACCAAAGAGTGAACAGTGGGTTGGGTTATTTATGGAGCTGATGACAATTCGTAAATATTGCCTTTATTCTGGCTTTGGACTAAGAATGCCCCCATACTTAAATCCTTGACAAAAAAATAGTCAGAAAATAATTCAATTGAAGTATTGTTATGTTTGCAGAATTGAGAAACGAAAATTAGGGTTCGTTTAATGTGAGATGCATACAGAATATCATCGAGTGTAAAAGTTGTAGTATGTGAATTAAGCATTGTGGAATCAGTATGAGTAATATGAATTTTTTTATCGTTATCGATGATAATATCTTCATTTCCGCCATAATTATTATGGATGAACAAGTTTTGAAGATCAAAGGTAATGTGATGAGAGGCATCAGAGTTCATAATCCAATTAGGTTGACTAGCAGTTAGAGTAGTTATGAGATTTGCCTAAGACCACTATGATGGAGCGAGTCTAGGTCGAGACCAACAGATTTTTGTGGAGTGTCCGACTTTATCAAACAACTGACAGATGATTCTTTGTTGACTTGTAAGGTTAGGACGCTGGCTGATGGTTATTGCAATTGCTACATTAATAGAAATATTGATGATGTAAATAAATGAGGGTTTGTTTGTGACCCATAGGGTCAGGAGATATCTTGACCAAACATTTGTTGACGTTCTTATTGTACTGGTTACTCTTCCTCTTGGACTTTTGACTGACTTCAGCTGTAATGGTTGGTTCGGGCAACTTTTCCTTATGCTTCAAATATGTCTCACAGTTAGTCAACTTGTCATAGAGTTCTTCGAATGATATTTGGTGAGTCACGTGCCCGAATTGCAATTGTCAATTCTTTGTACTCGTTTTCTAGGCCATCAAAGGTATGGATTATGACTTCTTTGTTATAGAGGGAATGACCTATTAAGCCAAGTCATTGATAATAACTTTTATATTTTATAGATAATTAAAAATGATACTTTCCTCTTGTTTTGTTTTCATTAATTGGATAGAAAACTGAGCATACGAGTACGCAAATTATTTGCCAAAGTTGTTTGTAGCTTGTACTATACTTTTACAGCAGTCACACATGAATATAACAGTGGGGCGATGAATTTAGCAACTAAGGCTCGAATATCTTAGAGGATGAGACGATCTTAACATAACCATAGTTTATGAGCTAGATTTGGTACTAGACTAGGTTCTTCGTGGATATTGATCATTGCTGGTGGACAACTGAGAGAGCTATCGATGTAGCCTAGCAAGTCATATCCAAATAGGAGATTAGAAAACTGGGCTCGCAAGGATGCATAGTTGTTATCTTTTGATAATTTGAAAGGAATTAGCAAGACAACATCGATGGAGATAAGTCATGTATATGGAGAAGTATTATAATTTCTTGTAGAAATGGTAACTGAAATGTTAGAAGTAGATAATGAAGACATTATAAGGATGTGCACTGATCTAAGGGCTCAAGACGAGAGTTTGCGATAGAATAGTAAAGAATTGGTTCTTGTACTAGCCGATTTAGTTACGAGGGATATGTAGCAAAGTTATAACTCTCCTTTCTGCAAATTTTATAACGAAGGATCTTTACCGAAAAAGGGGTTCGAGCAAACAGTTCTCAGTGGGTTGAAGGTGCGGCCCGCGATCAGAGAATCACAACTGTCCGAGGAGGAGAAGTAGTAGTAGATTACAGTGAAGATCTGTCGGTGAAGAGCAGCACTTGTGAATGCAGCACTAGAGGCGCCATAGCGGCGCAGAGTGGCGGTGGAAAGAAGACAATCGTCATGGAAGTGTTGATTTGATCAACATCACTAGAGGCGGTAGATCTGGGCTGGACCAGAAGTTCCTTATTCTGCCATGGTAAGGAAGATGATGCAGCGCTTGTAGCACCTACACTTCCCTTGGGAGCATCGTCCGTGGGGAGGAGAGAAGAAAGAGGAGAAACAAGGGAAAAATCTTCCAAGAGAGGAGCCTTCAATAGTGAAAGTCTTTGGTCGCAATCTGCCATAACAATTACTGTAGATATGTGAGAGATCTATAGTTCTTGCTGCAGATCTGTGAGAGATCTGCACTTCTTGACATAGATCTGCGAGAGATCTACAGGTTTGTGATGGTATAGTATTGCGGTTGCGGCTTCAGGGAGTCATAATGAGGAGGGTCAACAGTGATAGATGCTACTAGAGGGTTGCTTCTTGGTGTACGTCGGGTCGCAGAGGGAGCGATTTGTGGTCCGCACCGAGTGCGTCAACCACCCGCTGTTACGGATGCTGCTCGACGAGGCGGAGAAGAGTTCATGTACACCGTCGTCGGGCTGCTCGAGCTCCCCTGCGGCGTCGAGCTCTTCCAAAGGGTGTTGTGCAAGGTGGAGCAGGACGCGGCGGAGCTGCACTCGCCTCGGTGCAACCTTGTCAAATGCAACGCCTGAGTCATTGTTGCAGCGCAGACTGGGCCCAGCGAATGCTTGGCAAGGATGGCTGCCCCCTGGCAGTGCGGTAGTGATTAGGAATCAGCGGCGACGAGTAAGAAGAAGAGAGTGGCCCACGATCAATAGATCACATCCGCCGAAGGAAAAAGGTGCAAATATACTGGGAAGGGCTTCTCGCCGATGAAGAGGAGGGGCATCTGCTTTTGTAGATCAGACGATGATGAGGAGGGAGCATTGGGGTGTGACGAGATGGGATGAGTCGCTCCACCGTAGTGCTGGGTAGGGAACCGCCGCAGCTTTGCTATAGTACGAGTTAGCACAGTGGTTGGTGGCAGAGTTCAGAGAGCAATGACAAAGGGCTACGACTACTCGCTCGTTGCTAGTGAGGAGGGTCGGCTATAATCGGTGCAGATCGCATGACCTTGACCACTGAGTACACCGCTAGTAGGAAGTCCAAACGGAGGTTGTTGTTGCGGGCGTCTCGTTGACCCTCGTCAACATGTTCACCTGGTTGTTGGTGGTGGTGATGTTGACGGTGTAGACGTTGCTGATCTTGGAGGCCTGCTTGTTCACCGAGTTGCTCGTGGTCTTGAAGGTGGACAATGTGTAGTACCTGGGCAGGACGTGGTACAAGGCCAGCGACACCTGCTCTTGGGTTGTCAGGCCGTTGAGCATGTCTGGCTTCAAGTTGTTGAAGGCATTGTCAATGAGGGTGAAGATGTTGATGGTGAATCATGAAAGATCATTGAGAGGAGGAATGGAAGAAGCATGAAAGATCATCAGGAGGAGCGGGAGTCTTGCTCACGGCTTTGATACCATGATAAAAGATATATTTTTGTTGAAGTTTATTGATATGTTCTTTCTATTTATACAGGTTAAGAGGAAGAATTTTTCTTAACAAAATTTTCTCGTACAATTGAGAAAATCTTATATGTTATTATCTTTAACGCAACGTCTTTCACTGAGATGAGCTTAAGCTAAACAAGCCTATTGCCATGAGTTGGATCAAAGAGAAAGCTACTATTCCTCATTAATCTTGAAAATTCAAAAGGTATTTGGATGACATCGAAGAAAGATGTGTGCTGCTCGTAGAGTTCATAAGGATCTGAGAGTGGAACCAAGCTTGGAACGCATCACAGAATATTTCATCAAGTGCAGTTCCTTATGGATGATGAAGCTTACCGACCTACGCATTAGCTGCTCGAGGAATTATGATACCAGGAATGGTAAGAGGAAGGGATTGGGCAATGAAATCACCATGGGAAGGGTTGGCTACTAGGATGAAACTATGCTCGTACATTGTTGAGGATGGCAGTGATGGTTGACATTCCCTTGTGATGAACGGACGAAGATACTGTTGATGATCGATTCAAGCTAATATTGATATATTAGTGTTTATATAAAATTGTTTATGGATAATTGATATCATATTCTTATAGAATAGCATTATTATTTTTAGGTATATAATCTTAAAGTAAAACGACCACGCAGCAACAAAAACAAGAAGTAATTGATCCTTTTTTTCTATCCTCACATCTAAGTAGGGGTAGGGGTTGGTGGTAAAAGAAAGAAAGGAAAGGAGAAGAAATGGGGCATTGAATTTGTGGGCAACTAAAAGAGTTTAGCCTATGACCCTTTGGCCCTCTCCTATTTATAGAGAGCCCTCCCAATTTAACTCTAATGGATCATATCATATTGGGTATTGGATCTTTGGGCATTGAATCTTTATCTAATTATCCACTCTAAGTTCTTATTAGGTTTCACTTAATGGATCAAATAAAACAAGGGCTTGTTAGATATCACGTATCAAATCCTCTATTCGTTATGATCCATCATATGTTTGTGACCCTCTAGTTCTAATATCAAGCTGACCGTAAGTTTTACTTATCAAAACTCCTTCTGACTAGGTAAATTATTATTCCTATAATAATTCACTTAGCTTATCAACTACGGACGTACTAAACCATTATACCATAGTCCCTAGACGGTACAAGAAGATTTAATCCATTAGACTTGTCTGTCCTTAATTATCATGTGTCTATAGTCTTTCATTAATCTAATACCCTAGAAATCGTATATCGGGTATGATATTATCAGGCCTATATAAAATCTATCTAAGTCTCATTTTAATCGGATTCTCCCGTAGAACTCCTCTCTTAATCCGAATATCACGTTTATCATATTTATCACGATCAAATTGACCTTAGCTAGGGATTTGCTCGAGTGAGAATACATGAGATATTCCTCCTATAATACCAAGAGTGATGATCCTCTATTGACACTCAATTACTCTCATTAGGTTAGCTGTCACTCTTGATGACCGACTATGTTAGATTTGAAACTATTAGACCTATAAATCTAATATCAAAGAGTGGAGTACTCATATAGGATATCCTTGGTGTCTCAAGTTTAAGGACTAAACACACAACTGAGACTACAAAATCGTTGTCTGACGATGAGGTATCATTAACCAACTAGCATTCCATAAGCGGATCATTCAGTGAACTCATTTTCCAATAAGCACTTACACTATATCCTCAATGTCAGAACACATGCAGCTATGAGGCTAGTTGCCTCCATCATATAGATGGGTATATAGCACACTAGTTTATCCGGTTATCTTGATATCCCTCTTGAATTGGTCTCATTATCATAATCTTATCATGATCCAATTCATATTGCACAGATTCAGAGATATCACAATATATTCATCATCAATATAAAGTGATAAAATACCATAATAATAATAACAAAAAAAAATATGTAACGTATTCCATATATCATCATTCATGTGATTAGTTTACAAGACACTTGTAACTAGTACAAGGCAGGTCAACCGCCACAAGGCTACCGCACCCCATGTTTCTTCCGCTGCATATGAGGCCTTTGCTCGTGATTGGGCTAGCGACCATCGAAGGCCACTACCTTCAATAATACTATCGTCGATAACAAATTGTCAACAATAGTCTATCGATTAAATAAAGAAAACTTCACATTGCCCCCAAGTATATGATAGAGCGGATTAGATAGAAAGCAGATGGATAATATAAATAGATCGATCAATATCATAAATCAAAACCAAATAGTATATTTTCTGAAGTGATGGGTATTAATAAATGGATGTAGATACAAAATAGATCTAAAATAATTTTACGATCTAAAATATTTAATTTTAAAATATGACTCTAATATCAATTATAAACATAAAAACCATAGCTATTGTTTTGTGAAAAACTCTAAAATCACATAGAGATTTTTTATCAACTTTGGGCAATCACGAGCTTTACGACCAACTACATCTTATAGTAGCTTATGGATGCCTTTGGAAATAAATCTTAAATATGCACTAAAGGCCTAATACACGTTTCAGCTGTCAATTAGCATTTGATAATTTGATTATTTTTAAAAAAAAATCGTATTTGACCTGGATGCTATATTGCAAATGCTTAAATGTTGATGCTACCTTATGATAGTGTTAATGTTCAAAGTTTTCAAAGTATTTTATAACATTCTCTAAAGTCAAAGCATCCTATGACTTTTGAAATATGATTTTATCAAACAACACTTACATCAATACATATTTAATATTATTTATTAAACACTCAAAGCATTTCACAACTATACATTTACATAAACCTCTTTCTCAAAAAATATATTAAATATATAAATATATTTTAAAATATATAATTTATTGGCTATATAATTTTTTTTTATAAAAAATAAGTCTTGAATATGAGATTCAAGTCGAGAATCCTAAGATATGCTGTCAAAATATTTACCAACTAAGCTAGCCGACAACTAAATCTTGTAGATGAGCTCTTCTCACTGATACAAACTATATGCGTGATTCTGAAGGAGATGATGCTTCTTTATTCATAGGAATGAGCTGCCATTGTTGACAATCCATAGATGGACGAACAGCTCGGCTTCGACTGCGCTGAGCAAAGCTGCCATTCTAGACGTCGGCAGATTAGGTATAGGTCAATCCTAAGCATGAGGTCAAGTGGGTGTACCGCACAACAAAGTCCAAGGAAAAGACATGCATGTGAAGAGCGTTTACTCCATTGGTGGATTGCAGTTATCGACAACAACGTGGAAGGAAAGATCAAATCTCGTCATTGCATTGCGATGTTTCAGAACCGACACGCCAAAAAGAAATGGTCAGTTCAACACTCCCCACAATTAGATATGTATCCATTAGCTCAGCATTTTGGCTCTATATTTCCGCCATGGAAAGTCTTGTTCATGAGAGTTTGAATTCGATAGTCCACCGCTGTCTTGTTCCTGAAACCGAAATGGTGGTTTGGCAGTGAGCACAGTGGGAGCTGTTGAGCTTCTTCCCTTAGATGCAATGGAGGACGGTAATTGTTGTTTTCCCAGTTACTGGATGAAGTGTTCTTCCAGAATGTGGTCATCCCTTCCCTTCCAAGGTGATGAATCCAACAATAGCTTTCTTATCCTCTACATCTGCATCAGCAGATGTAACTTATGATCCCAACCATGTTAACTTTCCGCCTTCTTCTTTCTTTTACCATGTCATAATAGTTAAGGGATTACTTGTTAGAGGTCCAAATTGATTGATTTGAACTCTTGGATGGCAGACTGTGATTCCAAAGTGACTACAGAATGGACACCCGTATAAAGATACATGAAGATCGGATGATAAGATCGTTCCTTTGCGACCATAGAGATCGGGATTCAAATCATGCGGAAACAGTCTCTTTAAAGATAAGACTCGTATTTTGATATGTTGTTCTGATTTGATATGTTGCGTGTTCTATTTCTCCGTGGTTTTGAGGTGCAATGCCAGTCGAAGCACCCCACCATGTATCTAATTCACCTCTTCTTCTTCTATCATTATCTTCCAATTGTCATCACCATTAGATACCGCCTGCAAGGAAGGAAGCCAAATGGTCCATAGTATTTTGGCGATTCCTTGCAAACAAATGCAACATCGCTGCTGCCTTTTTTCTACTTGATTCCACCGCAAGCAAGCGAAGGACGTTAAACATTCTTGATGAAATGGGAGAGTGAATTCCTTCTTCAGCAGATGCGGTAGAATGCTGCCACGGGATGGAGATGACCCGAAGATCACATCAACCTTCGAAATGATATATGTTTCCCGAAATATTGGTTGGTTTAATCTTGCTTAAACCATATCCAAGAGCTTCATCTCTGCAATTAAGACTTCTTTTCTTCGTTCATGTGGGAGAAAAGACCTCAAGTTAATTTCACCTTTAAACTTGGGTACATGCGGCCGAGCTCTCGTAGAATACAAGGGAGGATCCTTTATAACTCGCGTAATTATCAGATTTCAGATCAAACTTTGAGTTTTCTTTCTACCTCGAATTGGCCAACAAGAGATGTGTCACCGATGGTGGCAGCATTCTTACGTTTGAAATATATTAGCACTGAAAAGATTAAGAGTATTAATAATGTCCTTTTTTTCCGATGTGATCAAATATTTGATGTTCATGGATGAAAACTATCTATCTTTGATTATTTTTATAGGCAAAAGTGTCTTGAATTAAATGTTGTGGCATTAAAGCTATTTTTCTTGGCTTTCACAACTGGGATAAGTCTTCAATCCCAATTCGCAAAAAAATAGTCTTATCCATCACACCAACTTAAAAGAGATTGGAAATTTTCGAATCTTGGAAAAGTTGATCGATTTGAATCTTCGGAGCAACGCTAGGATGACAAAGAAGTACAACCCGAGGGACTGAGAGTCCAAACCCAATATGTGTACATGAGTCACTTTCAATCTTAGTGTAATATAAATATATCCTTTTTATTCGTCCACATTTCTTAGGAGGAATCGAGAATCGGATCCGTATGATAGAAGATCATCACCATAAACATTTTTTTTAAATAATTATTATTATTTTATTTTGAGAAAATATTTTTTCTATAAAATAGAATAGTATTATTCTAAGCTTGCATTATCGGATCATTCCTAAAGCTTTCTTTTATTATCCATCCCATTTCACAATCATCTTTTTTTTTTTTTGTTATCTAACCAATAGAGGTTTGAGCTTTAATTTTACTAATATATATATATATATATATATATATATATATATATATAATTATAAATTATAATTTATTTTTGAAATAATTATCGAGAAAAATATCTTCTTCTTTTTTTTTAGTTTTTTCCTTAGTGTATGTCCTTTTTTTTATATCCCCAAAATATTGCCTCCTATTGGTTATAATCCCTCAAATATTCTCATGACAAGATAGATTTATATAGTCCCTCAAATATCACCTAATGTATAAGATTTACATTGATGATCATAATATTTTTATATAGATTTACAAAATATCTTTTATATCGAGATGACACACGGTAAGCATATCGAGACAAATTGACTCAAAATTCAATAGAAATTAATTTATATATAAAAATAGATTTCAAATAAATATTCTTATTGGGGTGTGATTTATAGTGTTTTTGATAGTATTATAATATTTTTATCTATTCAAAAATATTATAAATGAAAAATTAGATCGATTCGTTATTATTATTATTTTTTTCACAAAGGATGAATGATGAAAACAAGATTCGAATATAAGACCTTCAAAGATATTTACTAACTACGCTAGCGGACAAAAAAAAATTATCATTATATTTTACACAAAAAGATAATTTAAAAAAACATAAAAAATAAGTGTCGAAAAAGATAGAAAAATGAGAGGCTTCTCCAAGGATTTACCCTCTTATTATTTTTGTTAAGAGTTATAACATGATGTCTCGATTCATTTGATACTTCGAGAGTGGGCAGCAAACCAAAGGGAAGCGGCTGTTGGTGACGGTATGGAAATTTTAGCTGTTCCAAGTAAAACTTGTTTCAGCCCCATTTCCCAGATCGGTAATCTTTGCTTCCTCTGCATATCTTAGATGTGATTGCTGATATCTATAAATAAAATAAATAAACTAAAATAAAATAAAATAAATACTCCCACATCCATTATTGCCTCTTATCCGATTTCTATATAAGCCCTCCCCGACTTCTAACGTCGACTACTCCATGCAGATGCACATACCAACAGCTACAGCAACAGCAGCATCATCTGTTCCGGCCCCCTCTTTCCGATGATGCCGCTGCTGCTGTTGATTTCTGGTATGCTCTCCTGATTCCGGTGAGGATTTGAATGAGTTGGTCGTTCACACCGTCTTTTTGTATCGGAAAGGTATGTTTTCGTTGATGGGAATCTTCAATCGTATTCCATTGCCAGAACCCATCGACTGCGCACGCATGGCTTGCCCTTGCAGGAAGATGCGCATCCGAGCAGCCGCAGGAGCAGTTCTGGCGCTTTGATCATGGTGGAGTAGTGATCGCTATCCGTCATCCTTCCATAAAAAAAATTGAATCTTCGCGCGATGGAATTCATGGGTGTTTTGAGTTCTTGAGTTGCGTTTATCTTCTTCTTCTTCTTTGTGCTTATCGTCTTCGGACTGCAGATTAGGGTTTGTTCTTCGCGTGTTAATTGATTAGGAAGAGGGCGTTGCATCTTTGGCTAAAAGATGGCCATGGCAGCGCCGGTGAAGGTTGTTTTGGGCTGCATTGCCTTCGGGGTATTCTGGGTTTTGGCCGTGTTCCCTGCCGTCCCCTTCCTCCCCATCGGGAGAACCGCAGGCTCCCTCCTCGGCGCCATGCTCATGGTCATCTTCCGCGTGATATCCCCGGACGATGCTTACGACGCGATCGACCTCCCCATCCTCGGCCTCCTCTTCGGAACCATGGTCGTCAGCGTCTTCCTCGAGAAGGCCGACATGTTCAAGTACCTGGGCAAATTGCTCTCCTGGAAGAGCAGAGGCGGCAAGGACTTGCTCTTCCGTATCTGTATCGTCTCTGCAATCTCCAGTGCCTTGTTCACCAACGACACCTGCTGCGTCGTGCTCACGGAATTCATACTGAAGCTCGCGAGGCAGAACAATCTGCCCCCGCAGCCCTTTCTTCTGGCCCTTGCCTCGAGCTCTAACATCGGGTCCGCGGCCACCCCGATAGGCAACCCACAAAACCTGGTTATCGCTGTGCAGAGTGGGATTTCCTTCGGCAAGTTCTTGGCAGGGCTCTTCCGAAAACCTGGTTATCGCTGTGCAGAGTGGGATTTCCTTCGGCAAGTTCTTGGCAGGGCTCTTCCCCGCAGTGCTCGTGGGGGTGCTCGTGAATGCAGCCGTCCTCCTCTGCTACTTCTGGAAATTATTGTCGGTCGAGAAGGATGAGGAGGTGGCTTCTGTTAGTTTGGCAAGTCCCATAGTCCCACATCGGGAAAATCAGATTTGTTGTCTCGTCTTGGAACTATAAATAAGGGCCTGAGCTTTGAAGTCAGATGCACCACAAAAGGTACCATAAGTGGCACCACAAGAAAAACCTAAGTGTTTACTTTGGGTTTAAGTCCACACTCGGTTAAATAGTTTGGGCTTATAGATTTGGGTTTTTTCTTGTTTAGTATTTTCCGGTGTTTTATGGCCTAGGAACATCTTCCTAAGGCATTTGTAATTGTCCCTCTTTTATAATAGTGATTTGCTCCTCCTTCGTTCGTGGATGTAGGTCAATTGACCGAACCACGTAAATTTGGTGTTCTGGTGTTCTTGTCTCTCCTTTTATTTGTTTTCCGCTTTATTGTCTTGTTGGATTGCCAAATTACCTTTTTAGGTAAATATCCTGGGGCTAGCTCTAACAAACTGGTATCAGAGCCTAGTTTCGGGATCTTTTGGCAACAATGACAATAACAAAGATCGTCGTCGAGAAATTCGACAGAAATGTCAACTTCGGTATATGGCAACTTAAGATGGAAGCCATTCTGGTTCAAGACGGAGTTGATTTGGCACTACAGGGAGCAGAGAACATTCCAGATGGTATGACAAAGGAAGATCTTGCGGGTATGGATAAGAAGGCCCGATCAAGCATCATCCTAAATCTCTCTGATGAGGTTTTACGGGAGGTAGCTACGGAGACTACGGCTAAGAGCATGTGGGACAAGCTTAAAGCCTTGTACATGAAGAGGACAGTGGAGAATCGTCTCTACTTGAAGCAGAGTCTATATATGCTTCGGATGACTGAAGGTACATCTATACTCTCACATCTTGATAAGTTTGATTCTTTGGTTATGGATTTGGAGAATATAGATGCAAAAATTGATGATGAGGATAAGGCTTTGTTACTCTTGTGTTCTCTTCCCCAATCTTTTAAACATTTCCGTGATACTTTGATTTATGGAAAAGAAACAGTTTTGTATCAAGAAATTAAATCTGCATTGAAATCTAAGGAGCAGATAGACAGGAATATCACTGGGGAAAGTAGAGAGAATCAGGCTGAGGGTCTGGTTGTCAGGGGTAGAATGGATAAAAGAGAATTTGACAGTAGTAGATCTAAATCTAGATCTAAATCCAGACATAGAAATTTGGAATGCAGATATTGTCATAAAATGGGGCATATTAAATCTGATTGCTTTAAATTGAAACATAAATTAAAGCAAAAGGGAAAAAGTGTTGAGAAAACTACTGAGTCCGCTGAAGCTAGTGTAGCAGCTGATGAGAATACTGGAAATATTTTCTTTGCTACTGATGATAGGACAAGGTCTAAAAATGAATGGATTTTAGATTCAGGTTGTTCTTATCACATGTGTCCCAATAGGGATTTGTTTTCCACATATGAATCTTGTAATGGTGGAATTGTTTTGATGGGCAATAATGCCGCATGTGATGTTGTTGGTAAAGGCACAATCCGAATTAAAATGCATGATGGTATTGTGAGGACGCTCACCAATATTAGACATGTTCCTGATTTGAAAAAGAATCTCATCTCTTTAGGCACCCTAGAGGCTCTTGGGTGTAAATACACAGCTGAAGGTGGAGTTATGAAAGTTTCTAGAAATGCCCTTGTTGTTATGAAAGCTTGTAGGTCTGGTAGTTTATATATTCTGCAGGGAACTACTGTCACAGGCTCGGTTGCAGTCTCGTCATCATCATTGTCTGATTCTGACATCACCAAATTATGGCATATGCGTTTGGGTCATATGAGCGAAAAAGGTTTGAGCATATTGAGCAAAAGGGGTCTACTTTGCGGACAGAGTACTGGGCCACTTGATTTTTGTGAACACTGCATTTTTGGAAAGCAGAAAAGAGTCAGCTTCACTTCTCCGGCAGTTCACAAAACGAAAGGTACTCTTGACTATATTCATTCAGACCTTTGGGGTCCAGCTCGTGTTCAGTCTAAGGGTGGTGCCAGGTATATGTTGACTTTCATTGACGATTATTCCAGGAAAGTTTGGGTTTATTTTCTGAAGCATAAAAATGATGTTTTTCTAACCTTTAAACAATGGAAGGCTTTGATTGAGAAGCAAACAGGTAGACAGATTAAGCGGCTTCGAACAGATAATGGCATGGAATTTTGTGAAGGTGACTTTGAAGAATTTTGCAAAAATGAAAGAATTGCTCGGCATCGCACTGTTAGGATGACGCCTCAACAAAATGGTATGGCCGAACGTATGAACAGAACACTCTTAGAGAGAGCAAGGTGTATGATCTCAAATGCAGGGTTGACAAAGGACTTTTGGGCAGAGGCGATTAATATGGCCTGTTACGTTGTCAACCGCGCTCCTTCTGCAGCACTTGACTTTAAAACTCCGGAGGAAGTTTGGTCAGGTACTCCTGCTGATTATTCTGATTTTAAAATTTTTGGGTGTCCAGCATACATGCATGTAAATGAAGGAAAATTAGAGCCTCGGGCTAAAAAGTGCATTTTCCTTGGGTATGCTTCTGGGGTAAAAGGATACAGATTATGGTATTCTGATCCCAAATCCCCAAAATTTATAATCAGTAGAGATGTTACTTTTGATGAATTGTCTATATTATCTTCCAAAAAGGAATCTACTATTTGTACAAATGATAGTGCACAGAAGCAGGTGGAGCTTGAGATTGGTAGTTCAGATTCTTTTCAGTCAAACTCTTCTACTCAAAGAATGCCAGTAGATGGTCCCGAGTCTACTGACGAAGATGATCCAGAGGAAGAGCAATATTCCATAGCCAAGGATAGACCACGGAGAAATATTCGACCACCACAAAGATATGCAAATTTGGTTGCATATGCTTTGTCTGTTGCAGAAGAAACAAGTGAAGTTGGTAAGCCTACTACCTACTCAGATGTAGTTTCTTGTGATAATTCCGCTAAGTGGTTGATTGCGATGAATGAAGAAATTGAATCTCTCCATCAGAATAGAACTTAGGATCTTGTAAAGCCGCCTTTGGGTAAGAAAATTGTTGGATGCAAATGGGATACCATTGCTGATGGAAAGGTCCTTGTTCAGAAAATTCATACGAAGGACAATCCAGTTGATATGTTTACGAAGCCTCTTCCGGTTTACAAGTTCAAGCAGTGCTTGGACTTGGTTGGTGTTCATTGTTGGTGATTGCCCGTTGGGGCTTTTATGAAGAAGGTGGAGCAAGTTTTGTTGGGACATGCCAAGGTGGAGATTTGTTAGTTTGGCAAGTCCCATAGTCCCACATCGGGAAAATCAGATTTGTTGTCTCGTCTTGGAACTATAAATAAGGGCCTGAGCTTTGAAGTCAGATGCACCACAAAAGGTACCATAAGTGGCACCACAAGAAAAACCTAAGTGTTTACTTTGGGTTTAAGTCCACACTCGGTTAAATAGTTTGGGCTTATAGATTTGGGTTTTTTCTTGTTTAGTATTTTCCGGTGTTTTATGGCCTAGGAACATCTTCCTAAGGCATTTGTAATTGTCCCTCTTTTATAATAGTGATTTGCTCCTCCTTCGTTCGTGGATGTAGGTCAATTGACCGAACCACGTAAATTTGGTGTTCTGGTGTTCTTGTCTCTCCTTTTATTTGTTTTCCGCTTTATTGTCTTGTTGGATTGCCAAATTACCTTTTTAGGTAAATATCCTGGGGCTAGCTCTAACAGCTTCGACCGTCGGGGAAGTGGTGGCCGAGGTTGATATGACTTTGCACCGGTTTTCGCCGGCTACAATGTCGCACCTTACTTCTATGAATTCCCAGGAGTTTGCTTCTGCCATGGATTCTTTCGCGCGGAGCCCGTCCCTCTGCGGAGAATTTGGGCACACCTGTAGTCTGAGGTGCAGGACCAATAGCGTAGATATCGATGCACAAAATGCATCAGGAATCGAGTCCATGAGGGCCTCGAATGCATCACGGGAAGTGGCAGAGGGCGCTGGAAACCCTCAGAGGGAGGAAGGCGCATCGTCGAGGAGGGTTTCCAGAAGTTTTGGCAGCCAACGATGTGGCTCCAGAGGCGAGGCTTCTCTCCAAGCCTCGGAACCGAGGGAAAGCTCCATGGAGAGGTGGAAGGGTAGGATTCGGAAGACATGCGTCTATCTCGTGACTATTGGGATGCTCATCTCTCTTCTGATGGGGTTAAACATGTCTTGGACTGCAATCACTGCTGCTCTTGCTCTGGTGGTGCTCGATTTCAAGGATGCTTGCCCTTGCCTGGAGAAGGTAAAAACACATATCATTAACATTCTATTTCCCTGGAAATGTGTTCACTTCTGATTTGGGATGCTTTGGTTCGATTGATATCATTAAATTAGTAAACTCGTAGCAATTTTCACTGTGGCTTTGCATCAGTTATGGTTAACCTCTCACGAGCTAATATTTTTGCTCCACAATCCAAACCAGGTTTCATACTCCCTGTTAATATTCTTTTGTGGGATGTTCATAACTGTTGATGGCTTTAATAAAACCGGCATACCGAGTGCTCTATGGGACTTTCTTGAGCCATATTCCCGCATTGACAGAGCTAGTGGGGTTGCACTTCTCTCCCTGGTAATTCTTCTGCTCTCAAATGTTGCCTCCAATGTCCCTACGGGTATGTTATTATCCCTTTTTTTTAATTTTAAATAACGCATAGGTGCTTGGATCATATTTTCATATGTTAATAAGTAGCTTTTATGTTGCTGTTCTGAATTGTCCTAATTACATTCGTTGTTTTTCAGAACCTAAATGGCATGTTCTGTCATAAATAAGGATTTATATTTTAAATGGTTGATATTTAGATACATGATTTTAGGTTTTTGAGATAGAGCCACCCACTTACAGTACAGTTTAACTTTTGCTGTTTGCATGAAATGACTTTTGTGATGATCGTCAAGAATTCAACCCACGGAAAAAAAAAAAAAAGAGTGTCGAGAATTTGTAATGATTGGCAATATCTTTTACAAATTACAAATTTAGTATATTCTATTGTTCAGAATAATATATGCCAAAGGAGAATCCTAAGATATATTAATTACTCAAATTGTAAAGAAATCCACTTTGTAAATCCGAACATCTGCTAGACACTAACCATCAGAGCCCTTTCCTATACGAAGATGTAAAAAAGGATACGCATGGTCCACGAGGCTTCCGCCAATACATGTCTTGGAAGGATCCGTAGATTTAAATATAGAAGAGGGAAGAGCTTATTTTAGTGACTTGAATCCTAATTTCTGATTTCGTTAACCTTACTATTGTACCAAGTCCCACCCTCTTTCTAAATGTGAACATAAATACCTTTAAGACTTGTCACAGTTGTGGTTGCTGAAAAGCTAAGTTTCATAGCTTTGTATGTGAACATGACCTAATTATATGTCAACTGAATATGAGTTATAGGTTTATCGTATTATAATTCCCCAATTGTCAAACTGCTTGTTCATTGTTTTGAGCCCCGTTCTTTCTAGATGAACTATGTTTAAGAAAGTTGATCAAAGACTTTTTCTTCTTTTGCTTTAAATTAATTTGAACAGACTGTGAAGGGAAAAGGATTTGGAGAAACAAAGTTGTGTCTATTAGAAATCAGACCAGCTAACTGGCATTTAGTCATTCTTGCACACGTTACTTAAGCAGGTTAGCTTGACTCCATTAGTCTATTTTCCATAAACAAACTGAGCATGTCTTGGATATATAATGTATGCACATGATTATAGGCTGATGCAATCAGCAGAGCACAGCCCAGATGTATATAAAGAGGAACGTATACACCGGTCACACAGATTTCATGCAATCTGCAGTTGCTTTGCATACACAGGTCATGGATTTGGTGTTGCTTGCTTAATGCTAGTTTCCTTGTGACACACTTAAAACTAGTTACATGAAGCTGTGTTAAGAGGTGCAAGTAATATGGCAATCAGCTATATGCCAAAAACAAAAAAACCAATGACTGCATTGTTTCATGGTGATTTGCAGTTGATTTTATATTTGCACAATACAAGAAGCCCTCTGTTTCTTGGCTCTCATGTTATTAACTCATGAAAACCATCTTGGCCACAAGTGACTTCACTGTTGACATCTTATTTTGGTTACTATGGACGTGAGATTTTACTCCCATGATGATTGCAATTTTCCAGAGACCCACCTTTATAATTCTAGTGTTTAATGATTTTTGGTTAATGTTCACAATATGTCTTAAAGGTTGAAATTTATGGCTTGTATATGCAGTAGGTTCGGTGTTGCAAAATTAATTCTAAAACGTTCTATATAGTCAAGACAATATATCTAAGATGTCTGTGTTTATTATTATCATAATACAACACAATTGCTCAATGAAATTACTATATGATGCATGTACATTAGTATCAAAACCTGGACATGAGTTACGTTCCCCTGCCATGCCCTATGGTGTATCGTTCTCTTTGCATCCATCATTTTCCTTTTCGTTTTTGCTTTTATCTCTCATCTTTTTAGAATTTACAGGCCTTGTTCGCATCTGACAACCGATTAAATCATTGCATAATTAGTAAATAGACTCTGGTTTTATTTGTCGATTGTTTTGATTGGCAAATTTAATGAGACAGCTTGCTCCGTGTGGCTCTTCTCTTTGATGAAAAAGGGAACCACTTAATACCATCATTCCTATAAGAGAACAGAGAAAATTCAACTCGGATAGGGCAACCATTAATATGCAGTAGGCTGGCAGTAAGGAGTGTGCAGGCGTCGTGCTTATTCTTCTTTAAAAAGCCATTGAGTTTTAGACCTACTTGCTCAAACCATTAATATGCAGTAGGTTGATTCTTATGGAATCAACCAACTTTTAGTAAGCGTACAGGCTATGATGATACAATAGAGTGATCTTATCGTAAATGATGATATTGCCCCGTAAAGGAAAAAGAAGTCAATCCAACATACATTGCCTACTTATGAACTGCTTTAGCTAATGTTAGAAAATGCTTTCCCATACTCTCTATTCTGTTTGTTATAGTTCTCCTGCTCGGTGCAAGAATTGCAGCATCTGCTGCACTTATTTCTCCAGCTGAAGAGATGCGGGCATGGCTCATACTGGCATGGGTCAGCACAGTGGCCGGAAACCTCTCTTTGCTGGGCTCGGCGGCAAATCTTATAGTCTGTGAGCAGGCTCGGCGAGTTGAGTACTTTGCTTATAACCTCTCGTTCCTTGGCCATCTACGTTTCGGAGTCCCTTCAACCCTTGTTGTCACAGGGATTGGCTTGCTCTTGGTCAGGAGTTACTGAATGTCTTGAACAGTCATGTAAAGAGTAGATTGATTCTTGACGACTATTTACTGGCGTCAGGTCTAATTTATCATGTATTAACCACTTTCTTTTTTCACCGTCATGAAAGGGAAAAATGGTGTGGAATAATACTATTATATCTGGTTATGTAGTCTTTCTGATTTGCAAAACAAGTGTTCATGGTAGAATGGATGGCAAATTAAATTGAATATACAAATTTGGTCGTAACTCTATTCTGTTGATAGATAGTATAGATGAGATTGTGCATATTATATATATACATACACATATGTATATATATATATATATATATATATATATATATATATATATATATATATATATATATGTATATATATATGTATGTATATATATATATGTATGTATATATATATATATGTATATATATATATATATGTATGTATATATATATATATATATGTATATATATATATATATATATATATATATATATATATATATATATATATATATGTATATATAAAACAATAGAGATAACAGTATATTGTGAATTCACATATATTAGAGATAATTATTTCGTCTTTTTTGAAATTTACTTGTCTTTGTTTATGTTCTCTTTTGCTATTCGCTATTAGATTATTCTCCTTTTTCTTATATATATATATATAATATATATATAACAAAAGAACAAAAAAGACGTACATAAGCATTCTTTATATCAGTAAGAAAGCTTCTTTGGCATTACAATCCACTTAGTTAACTGTCTCCCACACCCGAAGCACTGATAAGACATCACAGCTCTTATTTCGGTAGCCACGAACACGTACTAAATCTAATAGTGGTCATTGCCTCCGCCGCTGCCATATCCGGAGCCGTAGCCGTGCCCGGAACCATATCCAGCGCCGTCACCACCCCCTTCGCCACCGCCGCCGCCGCCGCCGCCGCCCCTGCCGTATCCTCCAGCATTCCCACCACCAGCACCCTCGCCGTATCCCGAACCATACCCATGGCCAGAGCCGGCGCCAGATCCTACGCCCCCGCCTTCTCCCCCGCCAACCGCCGCCTCCTCCTCCTTTACCGTAACCCCCGGCGCTCCCACCCCCAGCACCCTCGCCGTATCCTGAACCATATCCATGGCCAGAGCCGGAGCCAGATCCTACGCCCCCGCCTTCTCCACCGCCACCGCCGCCTCCTCCACCTTACGTAACCCCGGCCGCTCCACCAGGCACCCTCGCCGTATCCTGAGCCCCTACCCCCCAGCGCTCCCACCACCGGCACCCTCCCCATAACCGGACCCGTAACCATGGCCAGCTCCGTAGCTAGAGACGCCTTCACCGCCCCCTTCACCTCCGCCACCGCCGCCACCCCCTCCTCTACCATACCCTCCGGCGGTCCCCCCACCGGCACCCTCCCCATAACCATGCCCAGCCCCATGTCCAGAGCCTTCGCCGCCCCCTTCGCCACCGCCACCGCCGCCACCTCCTCCTTTGCCGTACCCTCCAGCACTCCCCCCACCGGCACCCTCACCATACCCAGAGCCGTAGCCGGAACCATGTCCGGACCCACCACCAGTCCCACCGCCTCCGCCTCCACCACCACCACCCCCACCGCCGCCACCTCCGGCGCTAGTCCAAGTAAGCGATCTAGCAGCCAGGACAAGCTCGAAGCTCAGAAGAGCAACGAAGGCAAGAGCCCAAAGCCTAGCCCGAGTTCTGCTAGCCATTGCAGCTAAACCAGTAGTGAACTGAGAGAGATGAGATGTGGTCAAGAAGAGGGGGAGTGCAAAGGTATTTATAGGCCGTTCTTGCATGGGTAGCAGTGCAAATCCGAGGTCACGATGAACGTAGGCTTCGAGGCTCCGAAACAAAGTTGTGTGAAATGAGGGACTCCCAAATGAAGTCGGCCAACCAGTGAGCTTGCAATCTTTTTTGACTCTTGAGGTGGCAACATGTCACTTGTTTCTTTCCTTCTTCTTCTTCTTCTTCTTGATGTTCTCTATGTGCGCTTTGTTGGTGGGATTCTCGACTGGAAATCCTTATCCAACCTTTCCCTTCCTCTCATCGACGCGTCGGTGTGCCTGCTTCTCCTGGGTAGTAGGTAGCCGATCCAGCTTTCTGCATCACGATACAGGACTTGCGAGGTGCCTCGCCAAAGCGTGTTTGCGGCTGGTAACAAATGAGATTAACTTGTCTCGCTAATTATATTTATCTATATTAGACCCTTTCAAGAAATGCTTAGCAGAAATCTTGAAATCAACGGCTGGTCATTAGTTTGTATATATTTATGGAGAGCAGACGGAAGGGACACTCTTTTGCTAATCAATTCGATATCAAGCTCAGTGAGGCAAGCAAAAGCACAAAGAGGTTCAACATAATAGCGGAGAGGACTGAGTAGTCTTGTATCAATTAAGGATGAGAAGTGGTGGTGTTTTGATCTCTCTTTGTTGCTTTGTGTTTAGCGTTTTTGGTGGCATGGCAAAATCCTCAAATCATTCCATGTGCCTAAACTTGGTTTAAAGTAATGGAAGTGGGTCATTTTGCTTGCCTTCTTTTACCTTTACCCTCATCACTATTCCAACAAAGAATGGAAGTGATCGTGATCGATCGTAACTTTAGATTGAACGCACCGAAGAGTTGGGCTGGTTGGTTTCAACTAGACAAAGTTGCTGACATATACTGGCACTAAACTTGTTCTTAGGCGCGTGAACTCCACCTTAAAGATGATACCAAAGGGAATTCTGTGAGGAGGAAGGCGAGCGAACAACAAGCCAAAAAGCTTACGCTCGAAGAAGATGCTTTTCTTTTTCCTTTCCTCTATACACAACCTTTGTTTGTCCGAGTTGCAACCCAAGTAGTGTTACTATAACTAATTATATGTTTGTTAGGGACATAAATGGTATTTAAGCATCACATTAGTTCTTCTATAGTTTTATTTTGCATGTGACAACCTAAGAAAAGGTAATTATTATAAAATTGTTACTGAGTATTTATACAAAGGGAGATATTTTCCTCAATCATACACTCAAATCATACAATCAAATTAATTACTTAAATCCATAATTTATTATCAGAATTTGTTATTGAGTTAGGTTCTTTTCGAATTTAGATCATTTTTGGTAGACAACTGAGAGAGCCGTCGATATAGCCTAATAAATCATATCTAAATAAGAGATTGAAAAATTGTTTTAGCCAAGATACATAGTTACTGTCCTTAGATAGTTTAAAGGGGATTAGAGTTGATATATATAAGTCTTGTATGTTGAGAAGAATTATTGTTTCCTAAGGAAATAATAATTGAAGTGTGAGATGTAGACCAGGAAGACATGTTGAGAATATAAATTGATTTGGCAAAGATCGAGCTACAAGAGAGGAGTCGTGTGTTGCTAGAAGGAGAGAGAAAGGCCCCTTCTTGCAACAATGGCACAAAGAGGTCAATGGTTGATAGGGTTGCCCTTCGAGGGATTCCAATTATTGCTGGCACTAAGTGATCCGGGGGCGAGGAAGAAGAAGAAGAGCCAACGTCGGATGCCAGATGTGGCTAGAATTTGGAGTAGTCGTCGACTTTGTCATAGAGGTAGCACTTCTCGAGGTTAAGATGAAGCTGTCAGATGGCTTGGAGTCATCATCAGTGACTTGGGTGTCACGTTTGGAGAAAGTGTAAGCGGTATAGTTGCAGAGGGGGAGGTAGAGATTGATAGTGGGTAGATGACGTCGAGGTTGAATAGCATGACAACCTTCTCGTTGGACCGGAAGGCATCAAACCAGGCAAAGGTGAGGGAGTGGACGTGGGATTGGTCGGGGGAGATGGGCAAGCAGGGCTCGATGAAGTTGGTGACATTGTAGAGAAGAACAACAGAGGAGAAGCAGCAATTTGATCGTGTTCAGGATCAGCGACAGTAAGGAGAAAGAAAAGGATGAAGCTTATCGGCATGAAGTTCACTAGCTTGAAGTCCGCCGGCTATGATTTGGTTAGTAGCGAAGAGAATAAGCCATCGAGTAAGATGCGATTATATGAGAAAGATTGTTGAGCAAGATGTGATGATCCGTGAAAGACCTCTGAGCACAACAGTGAAACAAGGGAAGTCTTTGATGGCTTGAAGTCCGTCGGCTGTGATTTGGCTAGCAGTGAAGAGAACAGACTGTTGAGCAAGATGCAACAGTCTAAGAAAGGCTGTCGAGCAAAATAGTGAAACAGTGGAAGTCTACAATGGGCAGCGAAGAGAATAGAAAAATAAACAACAGTAGATCAACAAAGTGATCATTATTGTCAAGCAGAGGGGGACAAATCAATAGAGAAGATGGATTGCTATTGTCGAACAATGAGAAAGGAAAAGTCTTGCTTGAGGCAAGAGGAGCTTTTATATCATATAAGATTACTGAATTTATTGTGAAAAGGGATAGATTTCATTTATTGAGTTACAAGTATTTATACAGGGTTTGAAGGAGAGACTTTTTCTAATCATGCATTTAATCAGATCAATTATTTAAATTTATAATTAAATTTTAAATTATAAATTAATTAAGATAGGTAAGAAATATAGAAATGTCATTACATGTGTATTGTTAATTTATGAGTAACGCAACAACATCAGTGGAAGACAGTAAAGAAGTCCACGAGAAGGAAGCCCTGTTATTTGTATATAACATCAGCGGGTATTTTACAGTGTACACGACGAGATGCTATATAACAACAGCGTGCCATAGTATACTGCTGTCACGTCAGAGCTTCATACGATCAGATGCAGAGGGGCTGCGGACTACGGGTGCCACCCGCCATCTCCATCACCGTTCCCCGACCCGTAGCCCCCTGAGCCGAAGCCTCCACCTCCACCGACTCCTCCGCCCTTCCCGTAACCTCCACCATGAGCGCCACCACCTTCGCCATACCCAGACCCACCACCTTCTCCATATCCTGATCCGTTCCCATTTCCATGGCCACCGCCGCCGCCGCCGCCTCCGCCGCTTCCATGCCCTCCACCGTGATCGCCCCCACCTTCCCCATACCCAGATCCGCCACCTGCGCCATGCCCCGATCCGCTCCCACTTCCATGCCCACCACCGTAGCCAACTCCACCTCCACCACCTCCTCCCCTACCATGTCCTCCACCGTCAGCGCCGCCACCTTCTCCATACCCTGATCCGCTCCCACTTCCATGGCCACCTCCACCACCCTCGCCCCTTCCATATGTTCTCCACCGTGAGCGCCGTTACCTTCTCCAGACCCAGATCCACCACCTTCTCCAGACCCTGATCCGCTCCCACTTCCATGGCCACCACCGTAGCCAACTCCACCTCCACCACCACCTCCCTTCCATACCCTCCACCGTGAGTGCCGCTACCTTCTCCATACCCAGAACCACCACCTTCTCCATACCCTGGTCCACTTCCAATTCCATGCCCGCCGCCGAAGCCACCGCCACCTCCACCACCTCCGCCCTTCCCGTGCCCTCCACCGTGAGCGCCGTTACCTTCTCCATACCCAGATCCGCCACACCACCTCGCCCCCTTCCATGTTCTCCACCGTGAGCGCCGTTACCTTCTCCAGACCAGATCCACCAACCTTCTCCAGACCCTGATCCGCTCCCACTTCCATGGCCACCACCGTAGCCAACTCCACCTCCACCACCACCTCCCCTTCCATACCCTCCACCGTGAGTGCGCTACCTTCTCCATACCCAGAACCACCACCTTCTCCATACCCTGGTCCACTTCCAATTCCATGCCCGCCGCCGAAGCCACCGCCACCTCCACCACCTCCGCCCTTCCCGTGCCCTCCACCGTGAGCGCCGTTACCTTCTCCATACCCAGATCCGCCACCTTCGCCGTACCCTGATCCGCTCCCACTTCCATGCCCACCGCCCAAGCCACCTCCGCCCCTTCGTACCCTCCGCCGTGAGCGCCAACACCTTCCCCATATCCGGACCCACCGCCTTCGCCATATCCTGATCCACTCCCACTTCCATGTCCATCGCCAGAACCACCGCCACCGCCACCTCCACCTCCACCACCTCCGCCCCTTCCGTACCCTCCACCGTGAGCGCCTACACCTTCCCCATATCCAGACCCACCACCTTCGCCATACCCTGATCCACTCCCACTTCCATGTCCACCGCCGAAGCCGCCACCCCCTCCACCACCTCCGCCTCTTCCGTATCCTCCACCGTGAGCCCCAACACCATCCCCATATCCAAACCCACCACCTTCACCTTCACCATGCCCAGACCCACCACCGTATTCTCGATGAGACACTCTCTTCAACTCGTCATCGGAGGTCGTGCCATACCCTCTACCTGACCAGTAGCCCGAGCCACTTCCTCCCTCTTCTCCACCTCCTCCATGACCAACACCATATCCTACCTCCCCGTTGCTTTTACCATTTCTACCGTCATACCGTTCGCCATACCTTGCGACAGCACCAGCCTCAGAACCGGAGCCACTATCAACACCTCCTCCACCACCACCATCTCCGCCACCTTTATGATAGAGTTTGCTAAGTCGGGACGCATCGGAAAGGCCAATGCTGATGAAGACTACGAAGACAAGAGCAACAAGCTTGTTACAAGCCATGCTTGTCAAGTTGATTGCTTTAGAACTCGATGCATGTCACTCGAGTGAAACAGAGCATGAGTATTTATAGAGCTGCTGCATGAACTGCTGATCCATGCAAGAATAACGAGGGTTTCCAATGTGAAACGTAGTAAGTTAAAGAAGAGCAGCGACAGCAGCTAGTGGCCGATCTTGACTAATCTTACGATCACTTTTTCCCTCCGTGGCTTTATCTTTAGCAAAAGTACTCTCCATGAGTCAGCAGAATATACACTAAATCATGGACCTCTGGAAATTTTCTTGCCGTCATGACCTCTTTTACGTGTCAACACGTCTCCTACCGACGCCCGATTCTGCCTCGATAATGTTATCATTTGCCGTACAAAGTTGGAGCAGTGGGTTGAAAACTTAGATCGGTCGATTCGATGGGCGCAAAAGTCCGATACACTAAGAGCAGATAGTGTACTAGGGTCCACGTGTCAATCCAAAACAGGATCACTTTCGATTGCTTGTAGCCAAAAAGGAGGCAGTCTCCATGGAGAGTCCACATTGCTTTTGATCCATCGAGCATTTCATGTCATCTATCATGCAGTACTGCAAACCGCATGAGGATGTAAACTCTATGTAGGGAATCCATGCACGATAGATTACCAAGGGTTTCATCAAACCTCTCCATTTTACTCTTCCATTCAGTCTCAACCATAAATTATGTATCCTTTATATGGCTTTTCTGTGGACTACGGAGTGCCGTGAATTTGCATGCGAGCGCATGAGTTAGTGCTGACCAAACAAGAGACCGCATTTAGTCTGTAGTGGAGATCCTCCTTACGATAATGCAAGTCCACATACATAGCTGTAATGCATGAAATGTCGATGAAACAGAAAGCGCAAACAGATTCTTGTGGAGGTAAAGTTTACGCGCATGTCAAGATGCGCACGACTCGGAGACGGGGCGGAAAGATCTGTCACTGCTATTAGCCGTTGTGTAGTCCATCGAATGGCAACCTACCACGTGAACAGTTATAATATTTTATAAGATCGTATTTATCTAGGCAACGTGATCGCCAGCTGGTCACCGAATTCGCCAAGCGCAGGGACAATAATGATTATGATTAAAATAATTTCATTTGGGTTTTGTGCAAAACAAGACATGATGGATAGAAAACGATATTGAACATTACGAAAAAATAGAGCTTTCATACAAATTAAAAATAAGACAAGGTAAAATATTTTATGTTTCATTTATTTTTTTTTTATAATTTTAAAAACTCTATATGTTTCATACTCAAGATTTATATACTCGTAAGATACATTACATTAATTATATTTAATATAAAAAAATTTTCTAAGAGATTTTTTAAAAATTAATAGTCAATTTGGTTTACCCTTCTATAAGCATTTAATATGTTTCTCTTCTTGATCCAATGAATCTCTCTCTTGATATAATGAATCTCTTTATGATACCTTAACAAGTTTAATTTCCATATTCATTCATCTTAAACTTGTTCCATCTAACAAAGTTGTTAAAATATTTTAAATTTGAAAGATTTTATAAGTATATCGATCACTTATTCATTTGTCTTAACATGATATCTTATAAAATAAAAAAGTAACTCAACTTCCTTATTTTTAATATGATATATTATAAAATAAAATATTATATCAATATACTTCGATCTTTCATGAAAGACTAGATTCTTGGTTAAGGCAATAACTGATTTGTTATTAATATAAATCTTGATTGACTTCTCCTATGACATATATTCTACTTCATAATAGAGCAATGATATATTATTTTTTCGAAGAACATGTGAATATAGTTTCACCAAAATAAAATATAAATTTGATTATACTCTTCCGATTATCATAGCTTTCAGTCCAATCACTATTACTATATCTAATGAGCTCCAACTTTTTAGATGATGAATAGAATATTCTATACTCAATTGCCCCTTTAATATATTATAAAATTATTTTAGTGATATTTAAATTAGATGTCTTAGGAGCTTCCATGTATCTAGTTATTAAACCAACTTTAAGTAGTATAACAAGTCAAGTGCATGTCAAATATCTTAAATATCCAAGTAAACTTTTATAATAAGTTAGATTAATTAATTTACCGTCACCTTCCTTTGTAACTTGATTTCATATTCCACGAGTATATATGTAGGGTGACAATCTTCCATGAAAAATTTCTTTAGAACATTCTTTACATAATTTTCTTGTGAGATAAAAATTTCTTCATTATCTTGTATAACTTTAATACTGAGGAAATAAGTCATTAGGTCTAAGTCGATCATCTCAAACTTCTTTATAGTATGCTTAAAATCTTTAATCATTGAGATACTATTACTCGTAAAAATTAAATCATATATATGTAGGCATACAAACAAGATTTCTTCATCAAAGTTAAATTTTGTATAGAGAGCATATTCATGTGAACATTTAGAAATTTTTTTAAAATAAAATAAGCATATATTTAAGAATTTCATGCTTGTAGGGCTTGTTTAAGCCCATAAAGAGCTCTTTTTAATTTATATACTTTGTCTTTTATTCATGAATAATAAAACCAAGGGGTTGTTGAACATATACCTCTTCTTCAAGAGCTCCATTAAAAAAATATTGAATTGATATCTATTTATAAAATTTTTCATTTCATTTGAGCTGTTAGGGAGATAAGTAATCTTACTTTCTCCGGTTGAGAAACTAATCGAATATTTCTTCATGGTCAATCCCATATTGTTGTTTATATCTTTTTATAACTAATTATATCTTGTGTTTCTCCATTTTCTCCTATGTATTTCTTTATGTTTTGAAGATCCACTTAACGTCCATTGCTTGATGGTCTTCTGGAAGTGTAGTAAGTATCATATTTACTAATAGTTTGAATCTCCTCATTCATAACTTATTGTCATTTATATTTTTTATAAGCTTCTTCAAAGGTTAATAGATCATATCCTGTAAAAAGATAAAATAAAATTTAAATAAAGTTCATCATTGTTAGTATCAACTCTTCAAGTCACATCATATAGCTTCTGAATCATTTTTATCCTTCTTACAATCATACTTCTTAAATCATATGACTTAGTCGATCTAGGTGATGATTTAAGCAAAGATTCTTCGATACTTGCTTGTATTATATCATCCTCTTATGAAGTTATAGCTTTCTGATGCTCCTTATTACTTTTTCAGTTCTAAATTTGTTGTTCATCAAACTCAATATCTCTTGACATCACAACTTTGTTTATAATAGAATTATAGAGTTTGTAACTACTAAGATCCTCAACATAACCTAATAAGATGTATTTTTGATTTTTATCCTCAAGTTTTGTTCTATTTTCATCTCGTATCTTAGCAAATGCAACACTTCCGAAAATTCTCAAATGATTAACCTCGGTTTCTATAATCTCCATACTTCTTCTCATATAATATTGCCAATTTGCCTTGTCGAAAACTTGTTAAGCAAATAAACTGCACAAGCAACAACATCTCCCCAAAATTATTTATGAATTCTTCTTTCCTTTAACATGCTTACATTAAGTATAGTCTTATGTTTTCTTTCTGAGACATCATTTTGTTCAAGTGTGTACGATATAGTGATTTGATGTAAAATTATATTATTTCTATAAAAACTTTCAAATTCATTTGATATGTATTTATCACTACTATTTGTTCTCAAGTATTTAATCTTCCAATCATTTTATCTTTCAACCAAATTCTTAATTTGTTTAAATTTGATTAAAACTTCTTTCATTTTCTTTAATATGTAAACCCAAGTTTTATTACTATGATCATCAATGAAGGTAAGAAAATACCTGCTTCCTTCGAGTAATACTGGATCGATAGGGTTACAAACATCCAAATGCACCAAATCAATTCGATGTCATGCTCTTTTTGTTCTTCTTAATTTGAAATACTTTTTTTTTATTTACCCATGATATATACTTCATATAACTTTGATATGTGATCAATTCTTGGTAATCCTATCACCATATTATATTTCTCTAAAATTTTTAAAATCATAAAATTTAAGTGAATATATCTAAGATGTCATAATATAGAAATATCATCAATATTAATTTTAAGATAATTTGACCGATCAAAAATGCATAAATGTAAAAAAATATTCAGTTCTTCATCATTTTCACATGTCAGATTAATATTTTATTCTTATTAAGAATTGAAAGAGTCATATCTTTCATGTCAATATTATAACCTTTTTCAAGTAATTACCCCAAGTTCATAATATTATTTTTCATGTCAGGAATATAATAAATATTTAAAATGCATAAATCTGTGCTCTTATTAAGTCTAAATTTTTTTTACCTTTTCTTTTACTAGTCTTTGAGATAGATTACCAAATATAATATTGCTAGAATAATTTATATATATTTCAGAAAATAATTATGCCACACATATGATTTAAAGCTCTTGTATCTAGATACCATGTTTAAACTAATCTTCTTTCAAATTATCATAAGTCATTAGCAAAACTTGATTTTTATTCTTTTCTTCTTTTTCAATAAAATCTATCTTATCACCTTGATTGTTATGATTATAATAACATTCAAAGGAATAGTATCCATTCCTTCGTAAATATAGCATTGCATTTCAGACTTTTTAGAATTTCTATCACGTCCAAGATCTCGGCCATGTCCTCGATCATAACCTCGGCCTCTTTGACTAGAATTTTCTCTGTCACCTTTATTGTTTTAAGATTCTTGATTAGACTAATTTCTACCATCTCTTCCTCTTTGTCCACGACCTCTTCCCCTTTAAGATCTTGATTTATCTTTGTTCTCAAGAATAAGCTTGGTATATAATGCTTTCTCTATAGATTTTTCTTCTTATCTTTTTGTAAGCCTTTGTTCATAAACTTGTTTATAATGCTTATCTTTTTGTAAGCCTTTTCTTCTTCTCAAGATATTTGTTCTAAATCTTTAGACTCTTTAATTGCTATAGCAATAACTTCAAACTTTGGATCTAGATATTTTGTAAATTTTTTTATTACTCCTTGATCATTTATTTGTTCACCATTGCATCTCATTTGATGAATAATAGAAATGACTTTTGAGAAGTAATCAAAAATATATTCAAAAATATTTTATTGTAATATTTCAAACTTAGTTCATAAAACTTATAGATAAAGCTTTTTTACCTTATCTACACCATGAAATGCTTTTTAAAGCATTTCCTAAGCCTCTTTTGAAGTCTTTGTTCGATCGATGATCTTGAACATTGTATTATCAAGTTTTTGGTAGTCTATGAATAAAGTTTTTTCTCCTTCTTCCTTCTATTTTTGAGTTATTTTCTTGCTTCTGCATTTATTACTCTTTTTGCTACACTAGGTTAAATAAATTCATCTTATACAAACTCTAATATATCTTAGGAACCTAGAAGAATCTTCACTTGGATGCACCATATATTATAATTTTCTTTTGTCAATCTAGAGATCTAGAGTTTGATGATGCTTAGGGAAGAAGTCATAGCTTATCCTGAGCTTTGATACCAAATGTTGAAATATATAGGGAGAAGAGATAAGGGTTTCACAGGAAAAAGTAGAATAAGATAAAATATTTATGTTTCACTCAAAACTTTCAACAACTTCAAAAACTATATATTTCATGATCCCAAAGATATATTATTAATTATATTAGTTCCTAAGATACATTATATGATTCCCTAAGATACATTATATGAATTACATTTAGTATAAATTATTCTTATTTAGTATAAATCAGAGTATTATTATGTAGAATAATACTATTATGTAGATATTTAATGTGTTTCTCCTTTTAATACAATGAACCTTTTTCCTGATACAATGAACCTTTTTATGATATCTTAATAAATTTAATTCTAATAAAAATAAAATAAATGAGATTTACTATCATTTAATATTAGAAGATAAAAATTAATCAGAATAATTATTATGGGATGCCAACTGATATCTCCTTGGATCACCACCCCTGCATGATGTTATTTCCACATGTCAAATTAATGTTTGTTTTTATCATGAATCGAAAGAATCACATCTTTCATCTCAATATCATAACATTTTTTAAGTAATTACCACAAGTTCATAATATTATTTTTCATATCAAGAACATAATAAATATCTGAAATGCATAATTCTTTGAGATAGATCACCAAATGTAATGTTACTAGAATAACTTGTAAACATTTTCAGAAAATAGTTCTTTGATGCAACACATATGATTTAAAGCTCTTGTGTCTAAATACCATGTTATAAACTGATATTCTTTAAAACTATCATAAGTCATTAGCAAAACTTGATTTCATTCTTTCTTTTTTTCAACAAAATTTATCTTATCACTTTGATTGTTAGGATTATAATAACATTCAAAGGAGTAATATCCATACCTTTTACAAATATAGTATTGTATTTAAGACCTTTTCGAATTTTTATCATGTCCACGACCTCAGCCACGTCCCTGACCATAACCTCAGCCTTTTTGGCTAGAATTTTTTCCTATCACTTTTATTGTTTTGAGATTCTTAATTGTTTGATTTTTGTCACCTCTTCCTCTTTGTCCACAACCTCTTCTCCTTTAAGATTTTGATTCATCTTTGTTCTCAACAATAAGCTTGGTTTATGGTGCTTGCTTTATATATTTTTCTTCTCCTCTTTTTGTAAGCATTTGTTTATAAACTTGAAGAGAACTCATTAGTTATTCGTCCAAATATTCAGACTCTTTAATCGCTAAAGCAATAACATCAAACTTTAGATCTAGAGATCTTTGTAAATTTTTTTATTACTCCTTGATCATTGATTTGTTCACTATTTCATCTTATTTGATGAAGAATAGAAATAACTTTTAAGAAGTAATCAAAAATAGATTCAAAAGTACTTTATTGTAATTTTTTAAACTTAGCTTGTAAAAGTTATAGATAAAGCTTTTTTACCTTATTTACACCATCAAATTCTTTTTGAAGCATTTCCCAAACCTCTTTTGAAGTCTTTATTAGAGCGATGATCTCAAACATTATATTATCAAGTCTTTGGTAGTCTATAAATAAAGTGTTTTTTTCTTTCTTCCTTCTATCTTTGAGTTGTTTTTTTCTTTGTATTTATTACTTTTTATACTGCATTTGGTTCAATAAATCCATTTTCTATAAACTCTCATACATTTTAGGAGCCTAGAAGAACGATGCACTTTGTATTATAATTTTTTTTTGTCAATCTAGGGATTTAGAGTTGAATAAAACTTGAGAAAGAGATCATAGCTTAACCTGAGCTCTAATACAAAATGTTGAAATATTGGGAGAAGAGATAGATCTTTCACACAAAGGAAAAGTAAGACAAGACAAAATATTTTATGTTTCACTCAAAATCTTCTACAACTTTAAAAACTATATATTTTATTATCTCAAAGATATATTAAATTAATTACATTTAGTTCCTAAAGATACATTATATCAATTATATTTAGAATGAATCAGACTCTTTGAAGAATCAATAATAAATTTGATTTATCATTATGTAAACATTTAATGTGTTTCTTCTTTTGATACAATAAACTTTTTTCTCGATAAAAATGAACCTTTTTATGATAGCTTAATAAATTTAAGTCCAACAAAAATAAAATAAATAAGATTTGCTATCAACTTTAGAAGGCAAAAATTAAACATAATAATTATTATGGGATGCCAATTGATATCTCCTCGGATCGCCACCTTTGCATAATGTCATTTCTACATATCTGATAAATGTTTTAGTTTTATTATGAATTGAAATAGCCATACCTTTCATCTCAATATCAGAACCTTTTTTATATAATTATCCCAAGTTCAGAATATTATTTTTTATATCAAAAACATAATAAATATCTAAAATGTATAATTTTTTGAGATAGATCATTAAATGTAATGTTGTTAGAATAACTTGAATATATTTCAAAAAATAGTTCTTTGATGCCATATATATAAGTTAAAGCTCTTGTATCTAGATACCATGTCATAAACTTGATTTTTTGTTCTTTTTTCTTTTTCAACAAAATTTATCTTATCACTTCGATTGTTAGGATTATAATAACATTCAAAGGAGTAATATCTATACCTTTCACAAATATAGTATTATATTTAAGATTTTTAGAATTTCTATCATATCCATGACCTCGGCCACGTCCCTGACTATAACCTCTTTGGCTAGAATTTTCTCTATGACTTTTATTGTTTTGAGATTCTTAATTGATCTGATTTTTACCACCTCTTCCTCTTTATCCACAACCTCTTCCCCTTCAAGATCTTAATTCATCTTTGTTCTCAAGAATAAACTTAGTTTATAATCCTAGCTCTATGGATTTTTTCTTTTTTTCTTTTTGTAAGCCATTGTTTATAACCTTGAAGAGAACTCATTAGCTATTATTCTAGACGTTTGTTCCAAATCTTCGAACTCTTCAATTGCTATAACAATAACATCAAACTTTGGATCTAGAGAACTTAGTAAATTTTTTTATTACTCCTTGATTATTGATTTGTTCACAATTTCATCTCATTTGATAAATAATAGATATAACTTTTAAGAAGTAATCATAAATAGATTCAAAAGTACCTTATTGTAATTTTTCAAACTCAACTGGTAAAACTTATAGATGAAGCTTTTTTACCAATCTACACCATCGAATGCTTTTTGAAGCATTTCCCAAGCCTCTTTTAAAGTCTTTGTTAAAACGATGATCTCAAACATTATATTATCAAGTCTTTGGTAGAATGTGAATAATGTGTTTTTCTCTTCTTCCTTCTATCTTTGAGTTATTTTTTGGCTTTTGCATTTATTGCTTTTATACTGCACTTGGTTCAATAAATCAAATCTTCTACAAACTCTTATAAATCTTGGGAGTCCAGAAGAACCTTTACTTAGATGCACCATGTATTACAATTTTCTTTTGTCAATCTAGGGATTTAGAGTTGAATAAAAGTCGAAAAAAGGTCATAGCTTAAACTTAGCTCTAATACAAAATGTTGAAATATTGGGAGAAGAGATATGGCTTTCACACAAAAGAAAAGTAGGACAAGATAAAATATTTTATGTTTCACTCAAAACCTTCTACAACTTTAAAAACTATATGTTCATTATCTCAAAGATACCTTTATTAATTATATTTAGTTCCTAAAGATACATTATATAATTATATTTAGAATGAATCAGACTCTTTGAAAAATCAATAATAAATTTGATTTATCATTATGTAGACATTTAATGTGTTTCTTTTTTGATACAATGAACCTTTTTCTTGATACAATAAACCTTTTTATGATAGCTTAATAAATTTAAGTCCAACAAAAATAAAATAAATAAGATTTGCTATCAACTTTAGAAGGCAAAAATTAAACATAATAATTATAATGGGATGCCAATTGATATCTCCTCGGATCGCCACCTTTGCATAACGTCATTTCTACATGTCAGATAAATATTTTAGTTTTATTATGAATTAAAAGAGCCATATCTTTCATCTCAATATCATAACCTTTTTATATAATTATCCCAAGTTCAGAATATTATTTTTATATCATAAAAATAAAAAATATCTAAAATGCATAATTTTTTGAGATAGATCATTAAATGTAATGTTGTTAGAATAACTTGAATATATTTCAAAAAATAGTTCTTTGATGCCATATATATAAGTTAAAGCTCTTGTATCTAGATACCATGTCATAAACTTGATTTTTGTTCTTTTTTTCTTTTTCAACAAAATTTATCTTATCACTTCGATTGTTAGGATTATAATAACATTCAAAGGAGTAATATCTATACCTTTCACAAATATAGTATTATATTTAAGATTTTTAGAATTTCTATCATATCCATGACCTCGGCCACGTCCCTGACTATAACCTCTTTGGCTAGAATTTTCTCTATGACTTTTATTGTTTTGAGATTCTTAATTGATCTGATTTTTACCACCTCTTCCTCTTTATCCACAACCTCTTCCCCTTCAAGATCTTAATTCATCTTTGTTCTCAAGAATAAACTTAGTTTATAATCCTAGCTCTATGGATTTTTCTTTTTTCTTTTTGTAAGCCATTGTTTATAACCTTGAAGAGAACTCATTAGCTATTTCTAGACGTTTGTTCCAAATCTTCGAACTCTTCAATTGCTATAACAATAACATCAAACTTTGGATCTAGAGAACTTAGTAAATTTTTTATTACTCCTTGATTATTGATTTGTTCACAATTTCATCTCATTTGATAAATAATAGATATAACTTTTAAGAAGTAATCATAAATAGATTCAAAAGTACCTTATTGTAATTTTTCAAACTCAACTGGTAAAACTTATAGATGAAGCTTTTTTACCAATCTACACCATCGAATGCTTTTGAAGCATTTCCCAAGCCTCTTTTAAAGTCTTTGTTAAAACGATGATCTCAAACATTATATTATCAAGTCTTTGGTAGAATGTGAATAATGTGTTTTTCTCTTCTTCCTTCTATCTTTGAGTTATTTTTTGGCTTTTGCATTTATTGCTTTTTATACTGCACTTGGTTCAATAAATCAAATCTTCTACAAACTCTTATAAATCTTGGGAGTCCAGAAGAACCTTACTTAGATGCACCATGTATTAAATTTTCTTTTGTCAATCTAGGGATTTGGAGTTGAATAAAAGTCGAGAAAAAGGTCATAGCTTAAACTTAGCTCTAATACAAAATGTTGAAATATTGGGAGAAGAGATAGGGCTTTCACACAAAAGAAAAGTAGGACATGATAAAATATTTTATGTTTCACTCAAAACCTTCTACAACTTTAAAAACTATATGTTCATTATCTCAAAGATATCTTATATTAATTACATTTAGTTCCTAAAGATACATTATATGAAATTATATTTAGTATGAATCAGACTCTTTGAAAAATCAATGATAAATTTGATTTATCATTATGTAGACATTTAATGTGTTTCTTCTTTTGATACAATGAACTTTTTTCTAGATACAATAAACCTTTTTATGATAGCTTAATAAATTTAAGTCCAACAAAATAAAATAAATAATATTTGCTATCACTTTAGAAGGCAAAAATTAAACAGAATATTATAATGGGATGCCAATTGATATCTCCTCGGATCGCCACCTTTGCATAACGTCATTTCTACATGTCAGATAAATATTTTATTTTTATTATGAATTAAAAGAGCCATATCTTTCATCTCAATATCATAACCTTTTTTATATAATTATCCAAGTTCAGAATATTATTTTTTATATCATAAAATAAAAAATATCTAAAATGCATAATTTTTGAGATAGATCACTAATGTATGTTGCTAGAATAACTTGAATATATTTCAAAAAATAGTTCTTGATGCCATATATATAATTAAAGCTCTTGTATCTAGATACCATATCATAAACTTGATTTTGTTCTTTTTTTCTTTTTCAACAAAATTTATCTTATCACTTCGATGGTTAGGATTATAATAACATTCAAAGGAGTAATATCTATACCTTTCACAAATATAGTATTATATTTAAGATTTTAGAATTTCTATCATAGTCCATGACCTCGGCCACGTCCTTGACCATAACTTCTTGGCTAGAATTTTCTCTATGACTTTTATTATTTTGAGATTTTTAATTGGTCTGATTTTTGCCACTTCTTCCTCTTTGTCCACAACCTCTTCCCCTTCAAGATCTTAATTATCTTTGTTCTCAAGAATAAGCTTAGTTTATAATGCTCTATGATTTTTCTTTCTTCTTTTTGTAAGCCATTGTTTATAACATTGAAGAGAACTCATTAGCTATTCTAGATGTTTGTTCCAAATCTTCAGACTCTTCAATCGCTAAAAGCAATAACATCAAACTTTAGATATAGATATCTTAGTAAATTTTTTATTACTCCTTGATTATTGATTTGTTCACCATTTCATCTCATTTGATAAATAATAGAACTAACTTTTAAGAAGTATCAGAAATAGATTCAAAAGTATCTTATTGTAATTTTTCAAACTCAACTGGTAAAACTTATAGATGAAGCTTTTTACCTTATCTACACCATCGAATACTTTTCGAAGCATTTCCCAAGCCTCTTTAGAAGTCTTTGTTAGAAGCATAATCTCAAACATTGTATTATTAAGTCTTTGGTAGTTTGTGAATAAAGTGGTTTTTCTCCTTCTTCATTCTATCTTCGAGTTATTTTTTTCTTTTGCATTTATTGCTTTTTATACTGCACTTAGTTCAATAAATCAATCTTCTACAAACTCTACATCTTAGGGAGCCTAGAAAGAACCTATCACTTGATACACCATGTATTATAATTTTCTTTTGTTCAATCTAGGGATTTGGAGTTGAATAAAAGTTGAAGGAAAAGGTCATAGCTTAACCCGAAGCTCTAATACAAAATGATTGAAATATTGAGAGAAGAGATAGGGCTTTCACACAAAAGAAAAGTAGGACAGACAAAATATTTTATGTTTCACTGAAAACCTTCTACAACTTTAAAAACTATATGTTCATTATCCCAAAGATATCTTATATTAATTACATTTAGTTCCTAAAGATACATTATATGAAATTATATTTAGTATGAATCAGACTCTTTGAAGAATCAATAATCAATTTGATTTATCATTATGTAGACATTTAATGTGTTTCTTCTTTGATATAATGAGCCTTTTTCTTAGATACAATAAACCTTTTTATGATAGCTTAATAAATTAAGTCCAACAAAATAAAATAAATAAGATTTGCTATCAACTTTAGAATGACAACAAATTAATCATAATAATTATTTGGGATGCCAATTGATATCTCCTCGGATTTGTTCACCATTTCATCTCATTTGATAAATAATAGAACTAACTTTTAAGAAGTAATCAGAAATAGATTCAAAAGTACCTTATTGTAATTTTTCAAACTCAACTGGTAAAACTTATAGATGAAGCTTTTTTACCAATCTATACCATCGAATGCTTTTTGAAGCATTTCCCAAGCCTCTTTTGAAGTCTTTGTTAAAACGATGATCTCAAACATTGTATTATCAAGTCTTTGGTAGTATATGAATAAAGTGTTTTTCTCCTTCTTCCTTCTATCTTTGAGTTATTTTTTGGCTTTTGCATTTATTGCTCTTTATACTGCACTTGGTTCAATAAATCAATCTTCTACAAACTCTCATACATCTTAGGAGCCTAGAAGAACCTTCACTTAGATGCACCATGTATTATAATTTTCTTTTGTCAATCTAGGGATTTGGAGTTGAATAAAAGTCGAGGAAAAGGTCATAGCTTAAATTAAGCTCTAATACAAAATGTTGAAATAATTAAGATTTTTAAATTCTATCATATCCATGACTCGGCCACGTCCCGCCTCATAACCTCTTTGGCTAGAATTTCTCTAGACTTTATTGTTTTGAGTTCATTAATTATCTGTTTTTACACCTCTCTCTATCCACAACCTCTCCCTGTCAAGATCTTAATTCATCTGTGTTCTCAAGCTAAAACGTAGTTATAATACTAGCTCTATGGATTTTTCTTTTTCTTTTTGTAAGCCATGTTTATAACCTTGAAGAGAACTCATTAGCTATTATTCTAGACGTTTGTTCCAAATCTTCGAACTCTTCAATTGCTATAACAATAACATCAAACTTTGGATCTAGAGAACTTAGTAAATTTTTTTATTACTCCTTGATTATGATTTGTCACAATTTCATCTCATTTGATAAATAATAGATATAACTTTTAAGAAGTAATCATAAATAGATTCAAAAGTACCTATTGTAATTTTTCAAACTCAACTGGTAAAACTTATAGATGAAGCTTTTTTACCAATCTACACCATCGAATGCTTTTTGAAGCATTTCCCAAGCCTCTTTTAAAGTCTTTGTTAAAACGATGATCTCAAACATTATATTATCAAGTCTTTGGTAGAATGTGAATAATGTGTTTTTCTCTTCTTCCTTCTATCTTTGAGTTATTTTTTGGCTTTTGCATTTATTGCTTTTATACTGCACTTGGTTCAATAAATCAAATCTTCTACAAACTCTTATAAATCTTGGGAGTCCAGAAGAACCTTTACTTAGATGCACCATGTATTACAATTTTCTTTTGTCAATCTAGGGATTTAGAGTTGAATAAAAGTCGAAAAAAGGTCATAGCTTAAACTTAGCTCTAATACAAAATGTTGAAATATTGGGAGAAGAGATATGGCTTTCACACAAAAGAAAAGTAGGACAAGATAAAATATTTTATGTTTCACTCAAAACCTTCTACAACTTTAAAAACTATATGTTCATTATCTCAAAGATACCTTTATTAATTATATTTAGTTCCTAAAGATACATTATATAAATTATATTTAGTATGAATCAGACTCTTTGAAAATCAATAATAAATTTGATTTATCATTATGTAGACATTTAATGTGTTTCTTTTTTTGATTTGATACAATGAACCTTTTTCTTGATACAATAAACCTTTTTATGATAGCTTAATAAATTTAAGTCCAACAAAATAAAATAAATAAGATTTGCTATCAACTTTAGAAGGCAAAAATTAAACATAATAATTATAATGGGATGCCAATTGATATCTCCTCGGATCGCCACCTTTGCATAACGTCATTTCTACATGTCAGATAATATTTTATTTTTATTATGAATTAAAAGAGCCATATCTTTCATCTCAATATCATAACCTTTTTATATAATTATCCCAAGTTCAGAATATTATTTTTTATATCATAAAAATAAAAATATCTAAAATGCATAATTTTTTGAGATAGATCACTAAATGTAATGTTGCTAGAATAACTTGAATATATTTCAAAAAATAGTTCTTTGATGCCATATATATAATTTAAAGCTCTTGTATCTAGATACCATATCATAAACTTGATTTTTGTTCTTTTTTTCTTTTTCAACAAAATTTATCTTATCACTTCGATGGTTAGGATTATAATAACATTCAAAGGAGTAATATCTATACCTTTCACAAATATAGTATTATATTTAAGATTTTTAGAATTTCTATCATATCCATGACCTCGGCCACGTCCTTGACCATAACTTCTTTGGCTAGAATTTTCTCTATGACTTTTATTATTTTGAGATTTTTAATTGGTCTGATTTTTGCCACTTCTTTCTCTTTGTCCACAACCTCTTCCCCTTCAAGATCTTAATTTATCTTTGTTCTCAAGAATAAGCTTAGTTTATAATGCTCTATGGATTTTTCTTTTCTTCTTTTTGTAAGCCATTGTTTATAACATTGAAGAGAACTCATTAGCTATTCTAGATGTTTGTTCCAAATCTTCAGACTCTTCAATCGCTACAGCAATAACATCAAACTTTAGATATAGATATCTTAGTAAATTTTTTTATTACTCCTTGATTATTGATTTGTTCACCATTTCATCTCATTTGATAAATAATAGAACTAACTTTTAAGAAGTAATCAGAAATAGATTCAAAAGTACCTTATTGTAATTTTTCAAACTCAACTGGTAAAACTTATAGATGAAGCTTTTTTACCAATCTATACCATCGAATGCTTTTTGAAGCATTTCCCAAGCCTCTTTTGAAGTCTTTGTTAAAACGATGATCTCAAACATTGTATTATCAAGTCTTTGGTAGTATATGAATAAAGTGTTTTTCTCCTTCTTCCTTCTATCTTTGAGTTATTTTTTGGCTTTTGCATTTATTGCTCTTTATACTGCACTTGGTTCAATAAATCAATCTTCTACAAACTCTCATACATCTTAGGAGCCTAGAAGAACCTTCACTTAGATGCACCATGTATTATAATTTTCTTTTGTCAATCTAGGGATTTGGAGTTGAATAAAAGTCGAGGAAAAGGTCATAGCTTAAATTAAGCTCTAATACAAAATGTTGAAATAATGGGAGAAGAGATAGGGCTTTCACACAAAAGAAAAGTAGGACATGACAAAATATTTTTTGTTTCACTCAAAACCTTCTACAACTTTAAAAATTATATGTTCATTATCCCAAAGATATCTTATATTAATTACATTTAGTTCCTAAAGATACATTATATGAATTATATTTAGTATGAATCAGACTCTTTGAAAAATCAATGATAAATTTGATTTATCATTATGTAGACATTTAATGTGTTTCTTCTTTTGATACAATGAACTTTTTTCTAGATACAATAAACCTTTTTATGATAGCTTAATAAATTTAAGTCCAACAAAAATAAAATAAATAAGATTTGCTATCAATTTTAGAAGACAAAAATTAATTATAATAATTATTATGGGACGCCAATTGATATCTCCTCGGATCGCCATCTTTGCATGACATCATTTTCATATATCACATTAATGTTTTATTTTTATCATGAATTGAAAGAGCCATATCTTTCATCTCAATATCATAAACTTTTTTAAATAATTACCCTAAGTTTAAAATATTATTTTTTATATCAAAAACATAATAAATATCTAAAATACATAATTCTTTGAGATAGATCACTAAATGTATTGTTGCTAGAATAACTTGTATACATTTCAGACAATAGTACTTCAATGCCATATATAGAATTTAAAGCTCTTATATCTAGATACTATGTCACAAACTTGATTTTTGTTCTTTTTTTTTCAACAAAATTTATCTTATCACTTCGATTGTTAGGATTATAATAACATTTAAAGGTGTAATATCTATACCTTTCACAAATATAGTATTATATTTAAGACCCTTTAGAATTTCTATTATGTCCATGACCTTGGCCACGTCATTGACCATAACCTTCTTGGCTAGAATTTTCTCTATGACTTTTATCGTTTTGAGATTTTTAATTGGTCTAATTTTTGCCACCTCTTCCTCTTTGTCCACGACCTCTTCCCCTTCAAGATCTTGATTCATCTTTGTTTCAAGAATAAGCTTGGTTTATAGTGCTTGCTCTATAAATTTTTTTCTTCTTCTTTTTGTAAGCCATTGTTTATAAACTTGAAGAGAACTCATTAGCTATTCTAGACATTTATTTCAAATCTTTAGACTCTTCAATCGCTAAAACAATAACATCAAACTTTAGATCTAGAGATCTTAGTAAATTTTTTTATTACTCCTTGATCATTGATTTGTTCACCATTTCATCTCATTTGATAAATAATTGAAATAACTTTTAAGAAGTAATCAGAAATAGATTCAAAAGTATCTTATTGTAATTTTTCAAACTCAACTGGTAAAACTTATAGATGAAGCTTTTTTACCTTATCTACACCATCGAATACTTTTCGAAGCATTTCCCAAGCCTCTTTAGAAGTCTTTGTTAGAGCAATAATCTCAAACATTGTATTATTAAGTCTTTGGTAGTTTGTGAATAAAGTGGTTTTCTCCTTCTTCATTCTATCTTCGAGTTATTTTTTTTCTTTTGCATTTATTGCTTTTTATACTGCACTTAGTTCAATAAATCCATCTTCTACAAACTCTCATCTTGGGAGCCTAAAAGAATATTCACTTGGATACACCATGTATTATAATTTTCTTTTGTTAATCTAGGGATTTGGAGTTGAATAAAAGTTGAAGAAAAGGTCATAGCTTAACCCGAGCTCTAATACAAAATATTGAAATATTGAGAGAAGAGATAGGGCTTTCAAACAAAAGAAAAGTAGGACAAGACAAAATATTTTATGTTTCACTGAAAACCTTCTACAACTTTAAAAACTATATGTTCATTATCCCAAAGATACCTTATTTTAATTTCATTTAGTTCCTAAAGATACATTATATAAATTATATTTAGTATGAATCAGACTCTTTGAAGAATCAATAATCAATTTGATTTATCATTATGTAGATATTTAATGTGTTTCTTCTTTTGATATGATGAGCCTTTTTCTTGATACAATAAACCTTTTTATGATATCTTAATAAATTGAAGTCCAACAGAAATAAAATAAATAAGATTTGCTATCAACTTTAGATGACACAAATTAATCATAATAATTATTTTGGGATGCCAATTGATATCTCCTCGGATCGCCACATTTGCATGACGTCATTTCCGTATGTCACATTAATGTTTTATTTTTATCATAAATTGAAAGAGCCATATCTTTCATCTCAATATCATAACCTTTTTTAAATAATTACCCCAAGTTCAAAATATTATTTTTTATATTAGAAACATAATAAATATCTAAAATGCATAATTGAGATAGATCACTAAATATAATGTTGCTAGAATAACTTGTATACATTTCAAAAATTAGTTCTTCGATGACATATATAGAATTTAAAGCTCTTATATCTAGATACCATGTCATAAACTTAATTTTTGTCATTTTTTCTTTTTCAACAAAATTTGTCTCATCACTTCGATTGTTAGGATTATAATAATATTCAAAGGAGTAATATCTATACCTTTCACAAATATAGTATTATATTTAAGACCCTTTAGAATTTCTATTATGTCCATGACCTCAGCCACGTTCTTGACCATAACCTCTTTGGCTAAAATTTTCTCTGTGACATTTATTGTTTTAAGATTCTTAATTTGTTTGATTTTTGCCACCTCTTCCTCTTTGTCCATGACCTCTTCCCCTTTAAAATCTTGATTCATCTTTGTTCTCAAGAATAAGCTTGGTTTATAGTGCTTGCTCTATGGATTTTTCTTTTCTTCTTTTTGTAAGCCTTTGTTTATAAACTTAAAGAGAACTCATTAGTTATTTTAAACATTTGTTCCTAATCTTCAGACTCTTCAATCGCTAATGCAATAACATCTTTTGATATGATGAGCCTTTTTCTTGATACAATAAACCTTTTTATGAAAGCTTAATAAATTTAAGTCCAACAAAAATAAAATAAATAAGATTTGCTATCAACTTTAGAAGACAAAAATTAATCAGAATAATTATTATCGGATGCCAATTGATATCTCCTCAGATCGCCACCTTTGCATGACATCATTTCCACATTAAATAATTACCCCAAGTTCAAAATATTATTTTTTATATTAGAAACATAATAAATATCTAAATGCATAATTGAGATAGATCACTAATATAATGTTGCTAGAATAACTTGTATACATTTCAAAAATTAGTTCTTCGATGACATATATAGAATTTAAAGCTCTTATATCTAGATACCATGTCATAAACTTAATTTTTGTCATTTTTTCTTTTTCAACAAAATTTGTCTCATCACTTCGATGTTAGGATTATAATAATATTCAAGGAGTAATATCTATACCTTTCACAAATATAGTATTATATTTAAGACCCTTTAGAATTTCTATTATGTCCATGACCTCAGCCACGTTCTTGACCATAACCTCTTTGGCTAAAATTTTCTCTGTGACATTTATTGTTTTAAGATTCTTAATTTGTTTGATTTTTGCCACCTCTTCCTCTTTGTCCATGACCTCTTCCCCTTTAAAATCTTGATTCATCTTTGTTCTCAAGAATAAGCTTGGTTTATAGTGCTTGCTCTATGGATTTTTCTTTTCTTCTTTTTGTAAGCCTTTGTTTATAAACTTAAAGAGAACTCATTAGTTATTTTAAACATTTGTTCCTAATCTTCAGACTCTTCAATCGCTAATGCAATAACATCTTTTGATATGATGAGCCTTTTTCTTGATACAATAAACCTTTTTATGAAAGCTTAATAAATTTAAGTCCAACAAAAATAAAATAAATAAGATTTGCTATCAACTTTAGAAGACAAAAATTAATCAGAATAATTATTATCGGATGCCAATTGATATCTCCTCAGATCGCCACCTTTGCATGACATCATTTCCACATGTCAGATTAATGTTTTAATTTTATCATGAATTGAAAGAGTCATATCTTTCATCTCAATATCATAACCTTTTTAATATAATTACCCCAAGTTCATAATATTATTTTTTATATCAGGAACATTATAAATATCTAAAATGTATAATTCTTTGAGATGGATCACTAAATGTAATATTGCTAGAATAACTTGTATATATTTCAAAAAATAGTTCTTTGATGACATATATATATGATTTAAAGCTCTTGTATCTAGATACCATGTCATAAACTTGATTTTTATTTTTATTTTTCTTTTTCAACAAAATTTGTCTTATCACTTCAATTGTTATGGTTATAATAACATTCAAAAAAGTAATATCTATCCTTTTTGCAAATATAGCATTGTATTTTATATCTTTTAGAATTTCGATCACGTCCACGACCTCGCCCGTATTCTCGACCATAACCTCAGTCTCTTTGGCTAGAATTTTCTTTATCATCTTTATTATTTTGAGATTCTTGATTAGTCTAATTTCTACTATCTCTTTTCCTTTGTCTACGACCTCTTCTCCTTTAAGATCTTGATTCATCTTTATTCTTAAGAATAAGCTTGGTTTGCAGTACTTGATCTATAGATTTTTCTTCTCCTCTTTTTGTAAGCTTTTGTTTATAAACTTGAAGAGAACTCATTAGTTATTCTAGACATTTGTTTCAAATCTTCAGAATCTTCAATCGCTATAGCACTAACATCAAACTTTGGATCTAGAGATCTTAGTAAATTTTTTTATTATTCTTTTATCATTGATTTGTTCACCATTTCATCTCATTTGATGAATAATAGAAATAACTTTTAAGAAGTAATCAGAAATAGATTCAAAAGTACCTTATTGTAATTTTTTAAACCCAGCTCGTAAAACTTATAGGTGAAGCCTTTTACCTTATTTATACCATCAAATGCTTTTTGAAGCATTTCCTAAGCTTCTTTTAAAGTCTTTGTTAGAGCGATGATCTTAAATATTGTATTATAATTCTTTGGTAGTTTGTGAATAAATTATTTTTCTCCTTATTTCTTATATCTTTGAGTTGTTTTTCTCTTTTGCATTTATTGCTCTTTATACTGCTCTTGGTTCAATAAATCCATTTTCTACAAACTCTCATACTTCTTGGGAGCCTAGAAGAACCTTCACTTGGATGCACCATGTATTATAATTTTTTTGTCAATCTAAGAATTTAGAGTTGAATGATATTTGAGGAAGAAGTCATAGCTTTACTTGAGCTCTAATATAAAATGTTGAAATATAGGGAGAAGAGATAAGGCTTTCACACAAAGGAAAAGTAGGACAAGACAAATTTTTTTATTTTTCACTCAAAACCTTCTACAACTTTTGAAGAATCAATAATTAATTTGATTTATCATTATGTAGACATTTAATGTATTTCTTCTTTTGATATAATGAAACTTTTTCTTGATACAATGAACCTTTTTATGATATCTTAATAAATTTAAGTCCAACAAAAATAAAATAAATAAGATTTTCTATCAACTTTAGAAGATAAAAATTAATCAGAATAATTATTATGGAATGCCAATTGATATCTCCTCGGATCGCCACTTTTGCATAACGTCATTTCCATATGTCAGATTAATGTTTTGTTTCTATCATGAGTCATATCTTTCATTAAAAATTAATGTTTTGAAAGAGTCATATCTTTCACCTTAATATCATAACCTTTTTTAAATAATTATCCTAAGTTTAGAATATTATTTTTTATATTAAGAACATAATAAATATCTAACATGTATAATTGAGATAGATAACTAAATATAATGTTGCTAGAATAACTTGTATATATTTCAAAAAATAGTTCTTTGATGCCATATATATGATTTAAAGCTCTTGTATCTAGATACCATGTTATAAACTTGATTTTTGTTCTTGTTTCTCTTTTTTAACAAAATTTTTCTTATCACTTCAATTATTAGGATTATAATAATATTCAAAGGAATAATATTTATACCTTTCATAAATATAATATTATATTTAAGACCCTTTAGAATATTTATCATGTCCACGACTTCGGTCATGTCCCGGACCATAACCTCAGTCTCTTTGGCTAGAATTTTTTCTATCACTTTTATTGTTTTGAGATTCTTAATTGGTTTGATTTTTGCCACCTCTTCCTCTTCGTCCACAACCTCTTATCTTTTAAGATCTTGATTCATTTTTGTTCTCGAGAATAAGCTTGGTTTATAATGCTTGCTTTATAGATTTTTCTTCCCCTCTTTTTGTAAGCCTTTGTTTATAAACTTGAAGAGAACTCATTAGTTATTCTAAACATTTATTCCAAATCTTCACATTCTTGAATCGCTAAAGCAATAACATTAAACTTTAGATCTAGAGATCTTAGTAAATTTTTTTATTACTCCTTGATCATTGATTTATTCACTATTTCATCTTATTTGATGAATAATTAAAATTACTTTTAAGAAGTAATCAGAAATAGATTCAAAAGTACCTTATTGTAATTTTTTAAACTCAGCTCGGAAAACTTATAGGTAAATTTTTTTTATCTTATTTACATCGTCGAATGCTCTTTGAAGCATTTTCCAAGCCTTTTTTGAAATCTTTGTTAGAGCGATGATCTCAAACATTGTATTATCAAGTCTTTGGTAGTCTGTGAATAAAGTGTTTTTCTCCTTCTTCTTTTTATCTTTGAGTTATTTTTTTATTTATTAATTTTTATAGTACACTTGGTTCAATAAATCCATCTTTTATAAATTCTCTTACATCTTGAAGGCCTAGAAGAATATTCATTGGGATGCACCATGTATTATAATTTTCTTTTGTCAATCTAATGATCTGGAGTTGAATGATGCTTGGGGAAAAAGTCATAACTTAACCTAAACTTTAATAACGAAATAAATAAAAAGAAGATAGAGCTTTCATCTAAAGGAAAAGTAGGATAAGATAAAATATTTTATGTTTCTCTCAAAACCTTCTATAACTTCAAAAATTATATATTTGATGATGCCAAAATATATTATATTAATTATATTTAGTTAACAAAGATACACTATATAAATTATATTTAGTATGAATCAATAATTAATTTGATTTATCATTTTATAGCTATTTAATATGGTTTTTTAAATATAATGAATTTTTTTCTTGATATAATAAATCTTTTTATGATACTTTAATATATTTAATTTTAATAAAAATAAAATAAATAAGATTTGCTAACACTTTGGAAGATAAAAATTAATAATAATTATTATGGGACATGAACTGGTATCTCCTTGGATCGTCACGTCTGCATGACGTGTTATAGCGTTTAATACACACAACGGAAGAAACGCTGATGACGTGAATAGTACGCGCTCGCAGTGGCACGTTGCCCCGTGACGACTCGGCACGGTGAGGCTATTCTACCCGTTTCCCTCCTTACCGACCAGCAGTTACAACTGATTGAAGAAGAAAGAAGGTAATGCCGGGACCCGCATTATCCCCACCAATCGCATGGTTCACCGGTAGATGCAACGCAGTGGCGTTGCATTTTATTACTTTCTTTTTGTTATCTGTTATCAGGAAATATTAACGTGGGCCGGAACATGACCCTCCCGTGTCTCTAGGTGATCCTGTCCGTTGATTCTTTCGATCCAACTTGATCCGGCAATAAGTGTTAGATCTGAGATCATCGGGAGCGAACGGACAGTAGGCAAAAAGTAGTCGTCGCCGTTCTTGATATCGTATCGTGAGATGGGTGCTCCCCACCGCACCACCCACCACCCCCCCGGGCCGGGGACAGGACTCACCTTTTTTATCCTATAAGAGAAAAACCGTCTGTCTCATCTGGTTCCGAACGCGATTAGTCAATACAGAGCGACGAGACGATACGAGGAGGAGAGTTTGCGACGGGCGATGGAGGGGAAATATAGGGAGTTGAGGACGGCGGTGGACGCGGTGGCGGCGGTGGACGCCCACGCCCACAACCTGGTTGACGTTGACTCATCCTTCCCCTTCCTCCGATGCTTCTCTGAGGCCGAAGGCGACGCCCTCTCTCTCGCGCCCCACACCCTCTCCTTCAAGGTATCGTTGTTCTGTGCTTTTCTTTTACTCTTTGTTCCGATTGATTTTAGATTTTGCTCCTATTTCTTCCCACTTAAATCCGATAAGGGTCGTTTGATTCGTCAAAAGAATCGAACAGAAAAGCAAGAAGTCAATGGGCCTTCATCTTCCAGGGTATCTTTGTGGAACCGAGCATAATAACCAAGAAATCAAGAATCTCTGGTAGAGATTCTTTGTAGAATCCGACAGAGTAGCCAAGAATCAAGAATCCCCTGTAGAACCAAGAAATCAAAGCCCCTCATCTTCCAGGGATTCTTGGTAGCGGCGAAGGGTTTTTAGTCTTCTTGCACGATTCCTTTCTCGTTAGGTCGGGTTCTAGTTGGTGCCGTGATCCGTCAACCTGTGTCGTCTAATATGTTTGGGAAGTATCATCTAGACTGGAGAGGCACGCTGCTTCGGTGACGTAATCAGATCACGGCTCCTGGTCAACTGGTTAACTTGCATTATCATGCACCCTCGTTCATTACAAGGGCGCCTTGGTTGGTTGGGTTGGTCAAACATGGCTCGGATGAGCAAATCCTTGGTTGGTCCGTCAACAGTTGGTTTTGGAATTGACGACCAAATCCTGCCAAAATAACCCACCTCTACTTTTGCATTCTGATTCTATTGAACACTCACGTCAAATTTCTGCGTTAAAGGTATTTTATGCATACCCATCCGAATATATAAAATATAATGAATGCCCCTCTAAAATTGCATATATATATATATATATATATATATATATATATATATATATATATATATCCCATTATTTCATATACACAAATGTTTAAGTTAGAATATGTATTCGTGTAATTCATCTCCTTGGAGGAAAATGTTGTTCATGAAAGCTTATTAACCATAGAGGGAATCTATGATGTTTGTAACTTTGTAGATTAGCATGAGGGCATTTATTAAAATTTGCCTTCTCTGGTATAATGACTATGTAACCTTGAATTTTTTCTTTACCAACTCTGAAGTTTTGTTTTGGAAATTTATTTGCTAGCACATCAGAAACCTATATATTTGTGCATAATGAATCATATGTTACTCAGATTAGGGATCATAAATGGCTGTTGATAGCTATCATTCCACATCAGATATCAGATGCTTGCTATGAAGTAGAAAATCATGTATGAATTTAATAGTCTTCTGCAAATATGATGTATATCTTTTTTGCAGGATAGACATACAGAAATGCCTAATGGACCTTTTATCATGCATTCATTAATTCAATAGTAATAGACTTATGGTAGCTTCTGAATATAACAAATTTTTTTCATGTCCTACACTGCAGAGGAGTTTGAGGGATATATCTGCGTTATACAATTGCAGGACTTCACTGGATGAACTGGAAAGCCACCGAAAATCCTCTGGATTACTTTCTATCACTGCAAAATGCTTTGAAGCTGCGAATGTATCTGCTGTTCTTATTGATGATGGAATTCTGTTTGATAAAATGTGTGACTTGGAGTGGCATAAGTCTTTTGCTCCTGCAGTTGGTAGAATTTTGAGGATTGAGCACTTGGCTGAAACAATTCTTAATGATGTGAGAATTCCTCATCTGTTATTTTCTTCTATCCTGCTGCCCCAAAAATCAGTTGGTCTGCTGTAGTTCATTGTTATGCAGTCTTTTAACTGTTTCATGATTTGCTATTATTTCATAGTTTGTAAATTGTGATCAAGTTTTTTCTTTTTGTAAACTTAAAGCTATTGTGGTTCTTTTGTTGATTGCCTGGAAAAACCTAAGCTTGGAGTTATAAGCATACAGACATGAGCTATTAAAAGACCATTGGACCTTTTGTTGGATAGTAGCACGATCTGTTCTAGTCAACTTAAAGAGCTCTCAGTATGTGTGAACCTAAACATAAACATTATATTTAATTTCTGCACATTTTGTTGGATGTGTCTGGCTAGAACTGAAATGAAGATTTAAAGTGTTTTACCTTGATTAACTTCCAGGGCTTAATGTGACTTGGCAGCTGCAATTATATAAATATTACAAAAAGTGCTACGGACTTTATTTTCATGGTCATCACTATATTTGTTAATGTTAATCCTCCTCTATGGTTACTATCATTGCTCTTCTATCTTTATGACCTTATTTTTCGTGCCATGGCTTGATTTAAATCTTTTTAGTATACTTAAAAGCGACATTTTGCAGGAGGCTTACGATACATCAAGGTGGACCATGGATTTGTTCATTGAAACTTTTCTAACAAGGATGAAATCATATCCTTTTTTGTAAATGATATCTTTTGTTTTTGCACTCTCTATATTTGTGTGCCTGCACTATTCTTGTGACAGGATGCTCCTATTTTGGTTTTTTTTTCCTAAGCTTGTAAATTACAGTTGCTGATAAAATTGTTGCCATGAAAACCATTGCTGCTTATAGAAGTGGTCTACAAATAGATACAGAGGTCAGCAAAGCAGATGCTGAGAAGGGTCTTCTCGCAGACTTAAATGGTAAATATGGGGAAATAAGTTTTAGATCCATGTCTTTTTGGAATATGTATGGTGAACTTTTTAACTAAAGATAATACTTTGTTTTCACAATTTTTTCAGCTGGTAGACCTGTCCGTATCAAGAATAAGAGCTTCATTGACTTTTTGTTTATATGTAGCTTGGAAGTTGCTACATCATTTGATTTGCCTATGCAAGTCCACACAGGGTAAAAAGCAAACAGAACATGCCATCTATAAATTTCTAATTTACTGCAAAAGATTTTGTGTTTTATCAATTTTACATAAACTGCATATGCTGATTGTGAGCATGACACAGTGCTATGTTTTATAGTTCTATAAATAACTCATGAATCTAGTCTCTTAGTGATAGTAGATATTGTGCTTGATTTCTAATATCTTTCTTCTTTACCCATTTGAATGTTTCTCATTCTTCTAGTGCCACACAGTGCCATATACTAAGAATAGAGATTAGCATTTAAGTGTTGATTCATGTGTTCTGCAAATGTGCTCTGCAACTAGTCAAGCACTTGCTATATTGAAATTTAATAGCTCTTGGAGAAATAAATCAGCTTTTGTTTGAATTTCAGCTTTGGAGACAAGGATCTGGATCTAAGGCAATCCAACCCCCTGCATCTGAGAAAGGTTCTCGAGGACAAGAGATTTTCCAAATCTCAGATTGTTCTGCTGCATGCATCTTATCCATTTTCAAAAGAAGCATCTTATCTTGCTTCAGTTTATTCCCAGGTTTGACAATTTACCGGAGTTATAACTTTAAAATTCATTAATTTAGTTTGCAGTTTTCTAATACATTTCAGAAATAGATCTATCTTGACTTTGGATTGGCAGTGCCAAAACTTAGTGTCCAAGGGATGATTGCTTCCCTCAAAGAACTCCTCGAACTAGCACCTATTAAAAAGGTATATCATCTTGTTTCTGTGGTTGCTCTTTAGAAAATCAGTAAAGAGTTTTAAATTCCATTCCGTGCGTGTCATGTAAAATTCTTCTTCTATGGTAATGCAGGATCATAGTATTCTGTCAAACTACAGATTTTAAAACATCCATAATCAATTGTGACATTGCCACAAACTATAAGTTTAGTCTTGGAACTTCAAGTAGTACAATATTGAGTGTTCATTGTTTTACTTTTACTGTCAGATCTTAAAGAGTGCATGACTACAAGATATATAAAATTTCCTTGTTTTGTTTGCTTTTGATGAATTATGTAGTTACTTACCGCATTATGTTTAATCATTTTCGTGTTCACAAATTAATGTAATGCACTTCTGTAATGGTTTGTGCTGAGAACCTTTTACTTTTTATGTAGTATAAACTCCTCACTATCTGCAGCAGTCTCTTCTTCAATGGCATGCTCTTCATTTCCGGAACCATAGTTATAGAAAAGAGAATGATATTTGGTTTTACACTTCAATTAACTCTTGCACCATCTCCCCTTCCCTGGCCTCTATAAGTTGATTGAAATGTGCCGTGCCATATTCATCGCTACCTGCATCATGTGGGTTTTTAATCTCTGCCTATTAAGTTCACATGATCGTCAACCGGTGTCATATTCTGGGCTTTATCATGTGGGCAAATTTACCAAGCATGTATGTTATGAACTCTAAACTTTCACATCATTAGTCATTTGCCATGTTATTTTGAGCAATGAATTTGCATGGGTACTAGATTGTCACGAACGGTCATCGTGCACCCACAACAACTTTGTTCAACGAACCGTTCGTCGCTTTTGCAAACTTGTACAGATGCTTGGCAGCATGTTTTGCAATGGTTTTGTGTGTTTTTGCTTGTAAAAATGTAAGTTCTAACTGGTTACAATGCTACAGTGTGACCGCTTGCCGTGCCAACCAAAACTGTCCCAAAATGGCTCCGTTTTTGTATGTCATAGCTTGTTTTCTGCAAACCGTTGCTGCACATGAAATGTTAGCCATCTCAGCACCTTGGAACCACCTAGGTGGCACCAGGGGTGATGGGGGTTCGAGGTAGTGTCAGGTGTTGTACACTCTTCACAAGTTCGCACGTCAACTTGACGGGAACTTACCTTCGCGCTTGACACTCGGGGAGCAGTTGTTTACGAACTTACAACTGTACGTTCAACCTTCTAAAGTCCTTGTTTTTCTCCTTCCTCTCTTTTCTCTTATGCACGCAAGGTGCTCACTGAATTGCTTGTAAAGCTTCCCTTTTCACGAGACGTCGGGACTTGTCCGTCGCTCGTTTTCGAACTAATCAACTTTCTCTTTTACAGGTCCTTCGGGACTTGAGTGAGGTTGCAAATTGGTTGACCCTTTGCGAACGCATATCGCAAGGGTGCGTCACGACTTAAGCAACTCAAACTAAGTCTATGACTTTGCTGTAAGGGTACCTTACGACTTAGGCAATTCCAAGTTTGTGACATTGTGGTATTCGAACAGGCAAGCAATTCGAACAAGCAACGAAGAAACTTCGCAATATCGCCATGGCAAAGCATCATGGCGATCGAGCAAGACGGGGCAAGCCGGACCCTTGCCCTAAGCAGCCACAGGTGGGTTGCAAGTGCAAACTCGCTCCTATGCTGTTGGAGCTGCTCAAGAGGAGCGCGACAGCGAACATGATGAGCGATAAGTTGGCTATTCTCCGCGAGCGGAGGAGGCGCAATCTGGAGCGCCAACAAGGAAAAAGAGCCATAAGAAGAGACTCACAACTGCGGAAACTCGCCTGGATGTTCTTGAAGTGAGCTTGGAGAACTCTGCCATGGCCAACGAAGGCTTCTTGGGGTAAAGAGCTCGTAAGAAGAAGCTGAATCCCTGATCGACAAGGTTGAGGCCTTAGTCGATCGACACCAAAGACTCCGTGCAACATCTGCACGAAGTCGTGGCGGAACTTACTTCCAAAGTAACATTGCTCACACAAGGGCACTAAATGTCGGAGGGAGCAACACCCGCGTTGCGCTGCCACAAAACTTGAGAGCACCCGAGCTGCATTGTTATGGGGGTGCCAAAAATGCTAAATAGCTCCAGAATTTTTTATTTGACATGAGACAATACTTCCGGGCTACGAGGCTTGATTATGAAGAAACCAAAGTTTCGATAGCAACCATGTATTTGAATGGGGATGCAAAACTTTGGTGGCAAACCCGTTGGGAGGAGATCCAACAAGGTCAGTGTCGGGTGGACACATGGGAGGATTTGAAGCGGGAGTTGAGAACTTAATTTATACCCGAGAATATAGAGTTCGTCGCAAGAAGGACGTTGAGACAACTCTGCCAAACTACTTCCATTCAAGACTACGTGAAGCAATTTTCTGCACTAATGCTGGATATACAAGACATGTCCAAAAAGGATAAGTTGTTCAGCTTCCTCAATGGCCTGAAGCCATGGGCTCAACAGGAACTGCATCGAAGGAATGTCACCGATGTGATCGGGGCAATTGGGGCCATAGAAAAGCTCACCAACTTTGTTTCCACGGAGGACTCAAGGAAAAGGAAATAATTTTCAGGAAATTACCCTCCAAAATATTCTCGTGGAAAGGAGCCCGGGGGCGAGCAAAGGAAGAAGAGTTCCCACAAAGGGCCAAGCTTGAAAGGCAAGGCCCCAAACCCTGGCGAGTGCTTCTTGTGTGGAGGGTCGCACATGGTGAGGGAGTACCCATAGAAACAAACACTCAATGCTTTAATAGCTTCAATCTATCCCCCCAAATCGGACAAGGGCAAGGCTATCACCCTCAGTTCAAGTAGTTCAGAATCCAGCAGCGATGATGAGTCGTAAGGTTCCCGGATGGGAGCAATGCGTTTGTTGAATGCATTGCGGGGTCGAGTGGGGGAGAACTTGAAGGCAAAACCATAGAAAGCAGGGAGTAGCGAGCTGATGTACGTGGACATTAAGTTCGATGGTCAAACAACACGTGCAATGGTGGACATGGGTGCTACCCACAATCGAGAAGCAAAGCAACTTGGGTTGATCTTGGAGAAGAACCCAAGTCGGATGAAAGCGGTGAACTCGGAGGTGAAGCAGATCTCCAGGCTGGCAAAGGGAGTCCCCATCTAGATCGGAACATGGAGCGGGAGTACAAACATGATGGTGGTGCCATTGGACGACTTCCAAGTGATTCTTGGAATAGAGTTCATGCACGAACGGTCGTCGCGCACCTGCAACAACTTCGTTCAACGAACCGTTCGTCGCTTTTGCAAACTTGTACAGATGCTTGGTAGTATGTTTTGTCATGGTTTTGTGTTTTTGCTTGTAAAAATGTAAGTTCGAACAAGTTGCAGTGCTACAGTGCGATCGCTCGTCGCGTCGGGCAAAACTGCCCTAAAATGGCTCTGTTTTCGCGTGTCACGGCCTGTTTTCTGCAGACCGTTGCTGCACGCAAAATGTCAACCATCTTAGCACCTTGGAACCACCTGGATGGCACCAGGGGGGATGGGGCTTCGGGGTAGTGTTGCTCTTCACAAGTTCGCACTGTCACGAATTTAGCTGCTTTTGCCTAGGTTGTGCGGCACACTTGCGTGTCCGTCTGCAAAGGTCAGCCTCCCCAAAACCTCATATGGTCCCTTAGGACCTATAAAAGAGAAAATGGGTAAGAGAAAACACCTCACTCGGGATCCACAAGTAATAATTTCAGAAAACATTTCATAGCCAATGCAAATTACAAACATACTTTACAAGCTCTGAATGGTCGTACAACAAAGGATCCAAAATGGTCCATTACAGACCGAAATCTCCCACAAGTGTCCTCGTGACACAACCTTTATTTACAAGCCTAAAATGACCATCAAACCTAACGAAATTGAGGTTGTTAGCCTTCGACCGTCCCTTTACATGCTATGTAAAGCATGAACAAACTAAAAGACATGGACATACATGAGCATTACATTAAACACCGTGTTTACAGTTTTGTCCGTGACATTCTCCCCCACTTATTCCTTCGAAGCCTTTGCCGACATTGCAACTGCTCGTGCTGAGTCTTCAATCTTCTGCTCTAGCTGCAACGCGCCTCTTAGCTCCCAGCTGCTCTCCGTTGCTGTTGTTGAGTAGTCGAATTTTTGATCCGTCATGCTGCTTCAACTCACCAATGACTTTGACTCTGGTGTGGGGTTGGCTGAGTTGTGTTGATCCCTGTTGGTTCCTATGGATCCTTCAGATGAAGGAAAAGACCATCCTTACTATGTGCCAGTCTCTTAAATGTCTCATGCTGCTTCAACTGGGTAAATGCTTGTTGGAGCTTTAACGAGCATTGCCTCGCAAATATTTAAAGTTTTTGGGTCCTTCCTCCATAAAATTTGCCCATCAACTCTTCTTTCACTTAGTTGTTACTTCTAAGTAGGTTCGTATCACTTCTACTTTCGATTGACATTCTATTGGGAAATGAAGCGGATAATTTGCTCTCAGTAGCACTGATCACCATTGGTGAGGATTTGACAACTATTGTCTTCTATTTGGTTTCTTCGAAGGGTCTTTGAACATGTATAGAGCTCCTCTACTAGATAGATAAGAGAATTAGGGTACTCGGTTTCGCCCATTCTCTTAAGGGTCTTTGACTTCACTTGCCTCCTCGAGGGTTGTACTCCATGTATCGAGCTGGTTATTAGCCTTCGCCCACTCTTTGCTCACACTTCTGGAGCACTCGAAGTGTTTGCACTCCTTGCGTTGAGTTAGCTACTGTGATTCACCTTCTCAATGTCATCAAACTTCTGGAATGTAGGAAGTTTTCACCCCAACTTGGAGTAAGAATCTAAGAGTTTTGGTCGCCTCTGGGATTGTACCATTTTCTCCATCATCCCTGCCGCCTACTCTACTGAGTAGCAAAGGTACAGCACCGCGTACTGCCTACTTCGTTCCTTGGTCGTGCATTCTTGCATGACCCAAAGTCCTTCACTTTCAGCTATCTTGATGAGAAGTTCGTTGACACCGGTCTTACGAAATTCCTTGGCCTTTGCCCTTCAGCCTTGTCTTGGTACTTGGTGTTTGCCTCCGCATGCTCCACCTCCTCAGCCCCTTTCACGACCAAGTGCTCTCCCTCCATGAGAGCAAGGGATCGACGACTTCACGGAAGTCCCGCCTCTGCGGTACTATAGCGCTGCCATACCCGTGGCCTTACTATCTGTCACCTCACATCTGTATCCCTTTCTTCACGATCAGTAGATATGTCTCTGTGGCACTCATCCGAGTCCATCTACATTCTAACCAATGCTTGGTTTTGGGTAGCTAAGTCCCTTTGGATTCGTTGTCGCATCTTCGCCCTTTTCGACACCTTTGTGTTCAACACTTCTCTGTCGCCCCTTTTGACACCTCCACTTCAACACCTCTGTTTTCTCCAAGCAGTTCCCCTTAGTCGATGGAAAGACAGACTGCAACTCCCATGTATTGCCTCTGCCATCATGTTGTAGGGTTCGCATCGATTCTGTTCTCCTTAGCTTCCTTGGTAGCAATGTTCGCTTACTTGGCCTTGTCCTTTGACTTGTCGGGCTCCCTTAAGCAAATATGAGCTCTGGAGCAGTCCAACTCTCCAACTGCTTTGATCATACCTTTACATGATCAAGTCCCGCCCATGGGACTCACTGGTACTTGCATTTGAACTTTTCCCTCAGTGGTACACATCTCCTATATGCTGATGACCAAGGCTTTCATCCGATGCAAAATTCGATACACGCACGGAAAACCCGACTCTGCGATACCATGGCTTTCACTCCTTGAATTCATAGCCCTTCTTGTCGTTGTGTTGTTCACCGAAGTGGAGCTTCCAGTAACTCCCGATCATACCTCTATATGATATAGTCCCTCACGGGATAAAATTCGTGTGTATCGCATTGCCACGAACTGTTCCACCACGATTTGCTGCATCATGTCGCCTCCTAGTGACATCTTCATTGCATTCTGATCCTTGTGGGATGAACTCGGATTATGATCCCTCCAAGTGTGGCCTCTGCCAACACATCGCAAGGTCTCTTCCACTTTCGATTGTGTTCACTCCTTTGGCAATCGACCTTCGTCCACTCGTTCTCGGGTCACACCTTGACGAAGCACCGCTCTATGATAGTTCATCGCCTAGTAGCTCCCGAAGTCCATCGACTTTTGCTGAAATTGGTGCACCATTGTCTGGATCCTAGGCCTTTGCCCCTACCAGCACAATCTCCGCTATGTATCGCTTTCTTCATGGCAACTTGAATGGCAGCTCTGTGGCATATTCTTCAAGAGTACCCGCCTTCGCGTCTTCTTGCCCCGTGCCAAGGCCTTTTGAACCCAACTTCGCCTCTGCAAGTTGAGTCATTTAGTTCCTCCATCAAATGCTTCTCCAGGATAAGTGCATGAGCCCAAAAGCTCCCTTCGTCTTTGGCACCATGCAAAATGAGTCCGCTCCATCAGAATGAAGAACCTATGGAACGACATGATCCCGCTCTTGCCTCTGCAAGTGTTCATGTCCTTGACCTCTGTCCAAGGAAAGCTCTATGCCTCCGTTCCATGTTCCATCTTCTATGTTGACTCCCTTCATGCGGCTTGGGTACTTCCCCAAGTTACACCCAAGTTGCTCCGCTCCTCGTTTTACATTGAGTTGATGGTGGCCCTTGTGCCCACCATTCCATGGATCAGCCCTTTGTTGAGTCCGATCTCCATATCGACTATAAATGTACCTTCATCTTATGTTGCCTTAGGTCGCTCCCCCACTTGATCTTGCAATGCATTCCCCAATGTATTATCTCAAGCGAGATCATGCGATGACTCATCGTTGCTCGCTCGGTCTGTTGAGCTTTGTGAAGTTGTTTTGAGGTACTCCTCCTTAACATGTGTGGTCCATTGCACATGGTTCTTCCTCTGGAGAGCCGGAACTTATCCCTCATGGATATTTGTCTTATTAGAGCACCTTCTCTCTTCGCTTCCTTCTCTCTGAAAGTTTTAGAGATCACCATCCCCTTAAACTACTCCACATTGCCGAACAAAGTGTGCATTGTTTTACCTCCTGCAAACGCACTTGCTAGATTGCGACTCCACGTTAATACAGCCCCCGCTGCACCCCTTAAGGCGTAACAACATGCTGAACTCGCTGCACACTTCAGCCTCCTACAGACGTATCCTTTTCATGCTAAAGAGAAAGTTTCAATGCTCTATGGCGCCAAGTTTCAATCGCCTTGGGATGGCCACGAACACTCTATCGTTCGTATACAAACCTTTGCATGAGTATCGAATTCTTTGAGTTAGCAATTCCCCTCACCTCTGTGAGCTTTGCATAACTCTTTCGGTCGCTGAACAACCTATTCCACCTTATATGGTCTCATCCTTTACTAAGCATCTCGTTTGCCTTGAGCACCATCAAGTATAGTTGCCAATGTTCAGCCGTAGCTCAAACTCAGCCATCTCAACCTTTGTGCGCTACGCATTCTTCTCAGGTTGGCCATTCCTTTGTGCGCTACGCGTGCTGGTTGCCCTTAATGCAGCCCCGCTAGGTCCCCTATGTTTGTATACTAAGTGTTTCTACGAGTGTTTGTCTCGCTCTGATACCATCTGTCACGGACTTAGTTGGTTTTGCCTAAGTCGTGCGGCACCCTTACGTGTCCGTCCACAAAGGTCAGCCTCCCCGAAGTTTCTATGGTCCCTTAGAACCTACAAAACGAGAAAACGGGTTAGAGAAAACGCCTCACTCGGGATCCACAAGTAATCATTTTAGAAAACATTTTATAGCCAATACAAATTACAAACAAACTTTACAAGCTCTGAACGGTCGCACAACAAAGGATCCAAAATGATCCACTACAGATCGAAATCTCCCACAAGTGTCCTCATGACACAACATTTATTTACAAGCCTAAAATGACCACCAAACCCAACTAAATTGGGGTTGTGAATCCTTCGACTGTCCCTTTACATGCTGTGTAAAGCATGAACAAACTAAAACACCCTGTTTACAGTTTTTTCCGTGACAGCACGTTAACTTGACGGGAACTTGCCTTCGCGCCCAACACCCAGGGAGCAGTTGTTTGCGGACTTGCAACTGTCCGTTCAACCTTCTAAAGTCCTTGTTTTCCTCTTTCCTCTCTTTTCTCTCATGCACGCAAGGTGCTCACTAAATTGCTTGTAAAGCTTCCCTTTTCGCGAGACGTCGGGACTTGTCCACTGCTCGTTTTCGAACTAATCAACTTTCTCTTTTACAGGTCCTTCGGGACCTGAGTGAGGTTGTAAATTGGCTGACCCTTTGCAGACGCATATCGGAAGGGCACGTTACGACTTAGGCAACTCAAGCTAAGTCTGTGACTTTGCCGCAAGGGTGCCTCACGGCTTAGGCAATTCTAGCGAAGTCCATGACAAGACGTCAACTGTAGTGATCTTCCTGGTTTACCAGTTTTTCACCAACATGGGGCCTTGATCACTTTGAACAAAACCTATATCTTGTGTGTTAGACTCGCACACATTCTTTCTTGGTTTTAAGTGGTTTATCACTACATGCCAGTTAAAACTTCTTTTCTTTAAATGATGAGTTAAAGTTTTGTATTGTAACAGTGTACTCTGTAACTCTGTAACTGCTACTTAGTTAATGCAATATGATTGGGTTAGGATTGCTATGATGTCACATGTGCCTGTGTAATTTGAAGGATTGACCTAACATTATTACATTATTTGTAACAGGGTCTGTAGTTTGATTGTAGCAGCCTCACCAAAGACTCACAATCCTCTCTAAATGCAAATGCACTCTTTAACTAGAACTCGTATCTAATATAAATCACTATATTGCAATTTACACCTATTGAACTTATTTGTAACCCATTAATCTCATATTGAAGGACAAGTATCAAGCCATCATCTGAGTAAGACTGTACGAGGGTATTGGTAAGATAGATTAAGGTATTGAGTATTAACCAACCTTACCATTGGCTACTACCGTGGTCTACATTAGACTATGCAGTTCAAGTTTAAAAAATATGTTCAAGTGTTTTTTTTCTTTTTAGAGCCTAAGATGTGTAGGTCCGCATCCATAACAAAGGCCAGCCTCATCAACTCTCTACATTTGGTCGACATGATACACTCAGCTTATTTTTCATTGAAGTAGTGGCAAGATATACCTTCCATTCTTCAGATTCAAACAAGCCCTTAACCTCAACTTTTTTTTTTTGGTTTGATTTTATGAAAGTGATCACAGGTATTATCACTATACCTGGATCAGCTCTGTCTATGATTTCTTCATCAGACAATGCATCCAATGATGACTACTAAGGATTGATGAAACCACTTGTGCACTATTCACAAATTTCATCAACTTTTTCTGATTAATAGTTTCCTTATCATTTGTATGATGCAATGGACTGCACGAGGTGTTCACTGTTCAGGATAGGTGATCATGGTTCGTGAAAATTTCAACTGTCTTTCTAAATTTAGCCATAGTATCAATCATCACATACACAATATATCTCTCCTTAACCTCTTCGAGAATTTTCTTCATCAGTTAATATATGCAATGGACACCATAGAGTTCAAATGCCATCTTATGGAACACTATTTATTGGTTACAATAGATCACGAAGATGATTGTGCTTATTCTCATTGACCTCATCTAATATTCACACATTTGGATAACCCCACAAGATTTCATTACTTCTTAAACAAGACATACATAAATTTATCAACCTCTTTTCAACCCATAATGCCACTTTGGGTCTTCAGTTCTACACAAGGTTCAAGTCTTTATGCTGGTAGATATGGCCTGAAGAAGGCATCGGTATAACAAATGGTTAATGTGGTAGAAATGGAACCACTCTAATACAAGGCAACCATTTTTTTTCTATTTTTCTTGTCATAAGAATAAAATAGGATTTGTGTCTCTGATATTTGGGCCTTCCACCTTGACTTCATCCATGTAAAAGTCCTGAACATCCTCCTCATGCTTCCTGTCCCCTGAGGAGCTGTATTGAAGTGATGACCTAATCTTCGCAATCATTATCGAGGCTGAGAGAACTTAATCACTACTAATACTGCACATGGAGGTGCCAGTAGGACCTCTATATTGTTGAACCTCATACTGCCACTATCTTTTGATTAAGTAATTAATTCAACTGTGCATATGAAGTAATAATTTTAACTGTGAATGTGGGGTGAATTTCACCATCTTGATCCCTAGACCCATCATAAGCAGCAGGTTATTGATGTGTGCCTATTAAAATATATTCTGTTCGTTTAACTTGCTTCTCGGAAGCTTTTTCTCATCTAAGTCTGGCTCCACCCTTCTATTTTCCAAAAGGCTTCTGTTGTTTATTACATTGGGGAAGTTTTCTGCTCTACTTTTTTCAATCCGAAGACTGTTTTTTTGCCTGGTGCCTACATGTGATAAGATCTTGTATTTTCTCCAAACTCTGCCCATGTACTACCATCATCAGTAACAGTATGATCTATAGTGAAACTACAAATAGTTTATTGTATGTTCCACTCAATTAAATTAAGTGAAAGGAATCCACTCATTACAAAAGATAAACGTATTAAAGAAAAGGGTGAATGTGTTGTCAGAAGGTTCACCAAATCAGCTCAAATGAGGTCCCTTTCCATGCAACGTATGATTAGATGTAATAGACCTAGCCATTATTTGTGTAAATTAAAGAAAACTTTGTCTCTCAATTTTAGACTTATGAAAAAACTATAGAAATTGCACCAAACTCACCTAAACTAGACTTATAAAAATTGAAAAATAAACTTTTCTAATATATACAGGAAAAGATTGTCCCCATGTCTACACTAATTAAAGTGATTCCATGTTATTGTTATGGATGTGTATTCTTAAGGGAATTCTATTAAAGATTTGTCTTTGTTCTTGTATCTTAAAATAGTAAAATGTTGGAAGCTTCAAATTTCTACATGCCATGCATTTGTTAGTAAACAAGGCCTATTAGTGCTATGAATATTGCTAAATTTATTGGATCTTCCCAATCTTTGAAGAAATTCTCTACAAATAAGCATCTATAATGGGTTATAGAAAATAGGAATTCTTTCCTTTTCCTACAAAACTCAATTACAGTCAAGCCTATTTTATAGATCGAATTAATCTAATTGTTTGTTAGAGAAAAGGGGTGTAATATATATTATACAAATAAAAATTATTCATTTACTATAACATAAAAGTAAAAGAAGAAAGAAAACACAATTCTCTCTAATAAGTATCTGACAATTGATGGCTCTCTGCTGGGATAAGAGCCAGGCCATAGGTTGCTTTGAAAATTACAGATTAGTCTGTAATCATTTTGATATCAACATCGTCACTTGGTAGTTTGAGGCTTTGAGCCGCTATTATATCTTTAAAGATTAAGTTGATGAGAAATTGCATACAGTTTTATTCATTCAACATTTCATGATTTGTGATGTGATGAATTTGTTTCTATGGTACTTGTATACTGACAATTCATAGTGGTGTGTGTCACTTAGTGTACACAAGCTTCCTAAGTTTTTAAGGGACGATATTTCCTTGTCTTATTTGTAGATCACTGAATGATGATTACTATTACTATGTCTGATGAGAAATATACTTGTAGGTGATGTTCAGTTCTGATGGCTATGCCTTCCCTGAGACTTTCTTTTTAGGTATGTCCTAAAATTTTATATATCATTTAATGAGAATTGTCATTTGTCTTCAACTTGTCTGTAGCAATTATATGTTACTGCTTACACGGCTGTAATAGCCAAAAGTTGTGAAGACTCTTCCATGCTTTCTTTCTTTTTTAATGTTTTAAACCCCTATTCAGAATTTTACCACCAATCAGAATTTAACATCTTAGTCCCAGTTTAGCTGTAATCGGCCCTATGGATACAAACAACTCTACTTGTTTAGCCCCCATCCCTTTTTTAATGACATGCTTGTCTGTTTTACGTTGATATTTTTATCCAAACAACTCTATGTGCTAACGTCTGCAGCCTGTTAATAATATCATGCAAGTCTTATTCCTTGACCATCAAATAGTAAAATCATGATATTGTTAATTTGATGATTTTTGAGATTTTGTAATTAACTTACAAAATTCTTCTCTTTATGATGCTAAAGATGACTTTTTTTGATCTACTAATAGAAAACAGATTGGTTTTTAACAGAGCTCGTGCCCAAAAATTTCTTGATCAAAATTGATAATCTAGAACTTCTCTATTGCTAAACTTGGATAATGTCTATTCTCTAGTATGTTATTTTTGAAGTTAATGTTGATCTGACCTAATTTAATAGGTGCCAAGCGGGCACGTGAAGTAGTTTTCAGTGTTTTGTCAACTGCATGTGATGATGGTGATCTTACTCTTCCTGAGGCTTTAGAAGCAACTGAGGATATCTTTAGAAGGAACTCATTACAGCTTTACAAACTGCATGGTGTTGTCCAAAGCTCAATATCTCTCAACAAGACTTCTATGATTACTTCACACCCAGATGGTATAGCATTTGTTCGTATTATTTGGATAGATACATCGGCTCAACACAGATGTCGTGTGAGTAATTCTTTTGATAGAATCTGTCATCAATAAGGGACATGGCATTCTATTTTTTATAAGCTACCTTTGTTATTTTTTTGTTAGTTTGAAATTGAAAACCAATGATTTTAAAATCATAAAATATACTTATCAACAAAAGCAATTTGATGAAGCTTAAAATTATATGCCCTTGTAGATAGGGGATACATATTGTGAACTTATTAGATCATAGTATAAGCTTCAACATATTTTGATCAATTAGACACAAGTTTTGTGATTTTCCATCTTTATGTTACATTAGGTTCTGTCATGGCTGGAATTTAATAAGTTGTCTTTTGTTTGTTGTATCATTATGTTTGACAAGAATTTATCCTTGGCAAAACTAAGTCAGCTAGAGAGGCAAGATACCATTCAACTCTAGGTATTGATATTCATAGATATATGTGCCATTGATAAACTAAGCCACATTGACATTTAGATAGTTTGACTTCTTGTTAGTAGTATACATCATATATTGTGACATAGCCCTTTGATAATTTACACTTGTAATTGTGCCCAAAGTTTGACACTGCATATTTTGCAGCCTATGATATTCTCCAAATCACGTCTGAAGAGTGAGGACTCATGCTTTTTGGTTGTTTGCCCAAGGTTATTTAATTCTATGTCCTTAAAAGGGGTGGTTCAGTGCATGAGATTCCTGCCAAAATGGAGGGTCAATACACAGCCTTAACCTTGCAAGCAAGGAGTCTGTTTCAATGACCCAAACTCTTGACACTCAAGTTGCAAAAAAGAACCTCACCATTATACTGAAGTTTTCTTTCTCAAGAATATCTATACTCTGTTCAGTTAAAAAATATGCCACAAAATGAACTATACTGAAGATAGTCTATCTAGTAATGGAATCCAACTGGATGGACTGAACCTAACACAAGCATAAAGGTGGGTAACAAACAAGTGTAAAGAGTGCTGCATATCCTGTTGCTTAAGCGTTGAGTTCCTATAAAGATGACAAATGCCTTAGGTGTAATGTACGTCTTTAAATGTTGAGATGCTATGGGCATGACATGTATTCTATTCATTAGTGTACCAAATGCCATAATGAAAGTCACTACATGTATTACATGGCATAAAATGAAGTTCACACTAATAAATTTATTTCAAATAATTAAATTATTTATATTGTCGTGCCTGGCAAGAGGATGTGATTAGTTATGTAAATGATCCTTTTTGTTGATTACTGCATCTTAAGTTATAGCAGGATTATATTTGCTTGATGTGCTCTAACCCAGGTAATACCAGTAAGGCGATTCTATGAAGTTGTTAAGAACTCAGGGGTAGGGTTGACTATGGCATCAATGGGAATGACTTCATTTTGCGATGGTCCAGCAGATGGAACCAACCTAACAGCCGTTGGAGAGATCCGACTCGTACCAGATTTAACAACAAAATACAGGATTCCTTGGTACCAATTCCTTATTTTGTTGTCAATATTTTATTATGTTAATAATTTCCTTGTCAATCTCTGTGGTAAATATTACTGAAACAGGTATAGCTTTATTTTTTTGCTGACTTTGAATCCTACAAGTGCTGGAAGCAAGAATTATTGATCCTCACAGTGATGCCATCCCAAACTAGTGTGTCATTCCATGTGGATCTTGTACTGGCATTGGCATGCATGTTTGCTGCATGCTGTGCCTCTGTGTATAGTTGGCTACATCTATTATTCAGGGGCATGATCGCAGCTTAACTTGGTTGGCATATGACATGACATCATGATCATGCAATGGAAGTTCAATTTCATTATGCCATTCACCATACTATTTGCACCAAAAATGATTCTTGCAAGAAACTTCACAATCCACATGAGAAGGTGATAATTGTCTAAATTAGATAATGCAATTTCAGTAACCAAATGGTGTTAATGTTAAAGAAATAGAGGCATATATTTTATGGATATCATTGGAGAAATTGAATTAATAACAACCATGTTATCCATGCCTAGTTTTCTGTAGGCATTGTTTTCTGTAGCTTTTTGCTACTGAATAAAAAGGAATCGTTTTCTGTCTAAAATTTCAGTAAGCTTTTTTCCTGTAGTCTAAGATTGAAATAGTCAAATGTTAATAATTACTATGCACAAATGCAGTCGGTTAATATTTGTCTCATGGATGAATGGTTGAAATGATATACTATCAAAATAGAAACAGATGCAGTCCAGCAAATAAAAATGGATGTCTTCATCATATGACAATGAAAGGGTGAGCTAGAGAAGAGAACATTATACCATAGTAATTTTCTTTGAAAACCTGAAATTCAGCTTGACAATTCTTCTTCCATAAGCTCTGTGAGTTTGACTTCTCAGTATTTCGCAAGCAGATAGCCTACATTTCCTTCCAAACTCATTTTGACTCTAAGTGTTTGTGTGCTCAAATTTCAATTAGATTTTTCACCTTTCCTATTCCAGAACTGTCTTACCACTTCATTGTGCTTGATACTGACAATTTTCTGAAATGATTCGTCATAGTGATAATTATGTAGGTAAAATCTTGCCTTCCAAATTGAATATATTTTTTGTAAAATTCTTTAACTGACTTGCTTCAGTTCTCATCTCATAGTTTTATTTAGATGTGATTCATTAACGAAATGGTTAAATGCTATATTTACCTGAATCATGTCGTTTATGTTTAGAGATGTTTATTTTTTAACAGGGCAAGCCAAGAAGAAATGGTACTGGCTGACATGCAAATAACGCCTGGTGAAGCTTGGGAATATTGTCCAAGAAACTGCTTGCGGAGAATGTCAAAAATCTTGAAAGATGAATTTAACCTGGTGAAGTACAACTTCATAGTACATTAAGCATCTAAAGTTCTAAACCATCAATTTTCACTTTTGAGTGGTTTTTTTATAGGAAATGAATGCAGGATTTGAAAATGAGTTTTATCTTCTCAAAAATGTCATAAGGTACTTTCGTTGAACACTTAGTTTTGGATGCTTATACATTTTGGCTTATTTCGAAGAAGCTTATGCAGAGATGGGAAAGAACAATTGGTTCCATTTGACAAGACGCGGTACTGTTCTACTTCAGCATTTGATGCTGCATCTCCTATTTTACAAGAAGTTAACTCTGCTCTTGAATCCATGGATATTTCAGTTGAGCAGGTATTATTTTAGGCTCATCAAGATCTTCCCCCCCACCCCTTTTTATCAGATGTTTTCTTGTTGACATGCTGTGGAGATATCCACTCATGAACAGTAATTAATAGTTAAATATTCTCAAGATATGAGATCTAATATTTAAAACATAGCAACAAGACGGTCTTATATTCCATCAGAATTTATTGATTTTTATTTCTCTGCGATCTCAATTTAATTAATGGGCATGGACACATTAAACGTTTGCAAATTTTGCTACACATATTCAATTGATACTTTGACATAGCCACTCCTATTCTTTTATCTTTTATCATGTTTTGTACCTTGTCTAGAAAGCATGATTATCACAAGGCTTTTTATGAGATACACATTCTTCATATAATTGGAAATAGAAAATTCTGTCCTGTAGCATATAAGTCGTCCATCGATAACGATCGAAATTTTGACTGTTCTCATTGGTACAAACCCCGTATCGACCGATACGGGTCACTTAGCATATACCACCCGGTACAGGGTGATTCACGACGTCACGTATCAGTCCCCTATCGGATCGGTATGTATCACCCATACTGGGTGGTATACTGCAGCACAACAAACCTTGCTAAAAATACATGTGATTATAGAACTTCTATCCACCTTTCTCTTTTCTACAATAATCATTTATCGCAATCTTCAGATTATTAACAGAAGTCTGTAAGACACATATGGTAAAAGAATTTTATTTGTAATCTTTAAGGATAAAGATTTTGAAGGTCATAATGGGTTTTTACCTGTCTGAAATTGTTTGACTCATTTGTTTTCCAATGTACAAGATCATCATTTGTTTTCTCTGTGCAAATAAGGTCAATTAGTTCTAATGTCCATTTAGTAGACAAATTTTTATGACACTCTTGTTAAAGTAACTACATAGTTTAAATCGTTTGGCTAATGGGTAATTTGTTGATTGAAGCACATTCTTTTTCATCGGTGTTTTATAGTGTTTATTTCCCTTGGTACAGTTATTTTAAGTTGTGGTTTCTTTCTTGAGACAATTATTTATTGAAGCTTTTCTGTCCCAATAGCTTCATGCAGAAGCTGGACAAGGTCAATTTGAACTATCACTGGGGCATAAAGAATCTGTTCTTGCAGCTGATAACTTGATTTATGTTCGTGAAGTTATTAGGTCCATCGCAACAAAGCATGGATTATTGGCTACCTTTCTTCCAAAGTATGTTTATGCTATATATCTCTATTGATATTTTGATTGCATTATGCAAGTGATCAAAACATATGATGATTGCATTATGCAAGTGTAGCTAGTTCCAGATATTATTTTAAGCAAAATGTATTAGTGTCAGCATGAACCTATTTTCAGAGGCTCATAGCTACTCAAAACATATAAAGTTATGATCTGTGTCACCTGAGGACTTGGTATGTTACTTGGCTTGGAAATATTGGACTGAGTTAGTTGGTTTGCTGTTTCTGGTCATAGTATACCTTAAATAGCTGACTTGGATTGCTTTTATGATATATTGATTTTACCAAGGGCAGACATTGGTATAATGGTAAGGTTGCTCCTTTGCGACTTGGGAGACCAGGGTTCGAGTCACAGAGACAACCTCTTTAAATATTTAAAAGTAAGGCTGCGCACATTGACCCTCCCTAGACTTCGCATTGGCAGAAGTCTCGTGCACTGGGTAAGTCCTTTTAGCATTCAACCTAATCAACAACAGAGGTGGTAGTCAAGGATCATCTTTTTAATGTCAGACTATACCAGAAAGTACAAACCACAAATCACAGCTTTGGCCTGCTTTAGGAAGGGGTGAAAGTAATGGATCTACAGCAAGACATTCTGACTGTGTTATTCACTGCTAGTTCCATGCTTGGATAAAAGAGGGGGTTGCATTAGGTCACAGATAGCCAGCAAAAGTTTTTTCAGATTTCATGGATTTTAAACTATTGTTGTTGTTGTTGCATAATGAATATAGCCTTAATGAACAATCACATAAATTTATTCCTATAAATTTTTAGTTTTTAAATTGAATAAGAGATAGGACTGATGAATGTCATTGCCTTCCAAATAAGGCAGACAAATTGTTGCATTCTCATTATGACCTTGGAAAAATGTTTGATCTGGATGTATCTGATATTTTATTATGATTAGAGAAGATAGCATGTTTATTTATCAATATAAAGTATATGTTCTCCGTGGATCAAAATGTGATCCTTAAAACTGGTCATCCTGACATGATCCTTGATAAAGTTTGTTTATAAGTAAAAACAAATACAATCTTTAATCCTCATGTCATTTCTCGCTTTATAATTATGAAGAAAAATAAACTTTTTGGCTTCAACTTCTAATTGATGTTACTTCCTTTTTCAAATTATTTGCTATGAAATAAAAGATCCTGGTAAGAATATTCAGCATTTTTATTATTTCTTGTGGATTTGTGAAATTTCTGCATTTTTCCATTAAGCATATATGTATGTATGTATGTATGTATGTATATACATATATATACACTATATATATATATACACACACACACACACACATACACACACGTACATATATATATACACACATAGATATATATATATATACACACATATTACATGCATGAACTAGACCTCATTATAAATGTTGAAATGCCTGAAATTCTTTTTTTCTTAACATGGAAATATTATCTCAAATTAAATCTGAAAAAGCTAATAATTGCACGTTTTCGGTTTATTTGTTTTATAGGTATCGCTTAGATGACATTGGCTCTGGATCTCATGTACATTTAAGTTTGTGGGAGAGTGGAAAGAATGTCTTCATGGGATCCGAGGCATCAAAAACTCGACATGGAATGTCAGAACTTGGTGAAAAATTTATGGCTGGAGTTTATTATCATCTTCCTTCAATCTTGGCATTTATTGCTCCACTTCCCAACAGGTAAGGTCCTTTTCTTTTTCAGAAAAGAAATTATGTCTCCATAAATGATCGAATTCTTTACTTTCCTGGATAGCTCATCATTGCAGGATGACATTGTAATAGGTGTCTACAAGCACTTTGAGCCTCTCTGAATTGCAGATACTTTCGAGTGCTAGTTGTGATGTTTTTAATTTTTCACTTTTCATGTTGAACTGTCCAATTTTCATCATCATAAAGTGTTAAATTGTTGATAACTAGAGCATCTTCCTTCTCTAAAGAGAATTTCGAAGGGGCACAACAATCATAGTTTTGGTAATGGTCCTTGCTAATGTTATGTCTGGCCAGAACCTGATCCCACTAGTTGGGGCTAGATCAAGAAAATTGCTAATGTTATGTCTTACCTTAAAGTATGTCCTCATGGTCAAAAACAATTTTATAGTAATGGCAATTTCTTTGAGATCTCAGGGAGTTGCTGAAGCAGTTGAATATACTAGCCTTTTATTAAGGGCCTTTTATATGAATACATATGGCTCATGAATTAAGGTATGTTGGAAGCATTCCATTTGTTAGATAATTTGGTTGATTAGTAATAGCCTTTGACTAGTGAAAAATGAGAATTTAATTTGTGGCTTCTATATAGAAATTACTTGCTCCAAATTTACTGAAATTTATGTTGAAATTCTTGATTTCATGTCCCTAAATGAAATAGAAATTGTACACAACACCCATTTTTCTTTTCCAAAGAATAAAAAAAGAAAAATTCTAGAGGATGTTCTGATTTCTAATTAGGTCGCAAGGTATATTTTATGGCCAAGGGTTGTCACGGAAGTGCTCTTAACTTGCATCCCTGGTTTTTTGCCCGCTATTAGAACATCTCATAACTATCCTTCCAGGATTATATGTAAGTGTGAAAGACTTCTAACTACAATACAAGCATTAGATCATTCTCAACCGTTCCACTACACTAATTTTATAGTAGTTTATCTTTGATCATCAACTATTTATCTTTTTGCAACTTCATCAAGGATTAAAGTATTATGTATGCTGTCGATATAGTTCAAGCATTGGTGTTGTACAGGTAAGTTCTTAACACATAGTTAGCTACTAATATTGATTGCAGAATGAGCACTTTGATTGTGCTTTTCTCTCAGATATTTTCCTTCTATTGAATTGGCTGTCAGTTCATGACTTCTGTGTGTGTGTTTGTGTTGGTTTAGATAAGTCTAAATTATGGTTTTAAATGCCATGAAATAAACAGCAATAACACCCGGTATCTAGTTGGACATCTTATTATCAGGCATCCATTTATTGAACAAAATTCCTACTTTCAGTGGTTTTTCTTTTGTACTGGATGAAGTAGGCCTTTCAACAGGTATTTATAATTCTATATAACAATTTGGAACCAGACCTTAATTTGTGAAACATATTGGTTTACTCAAACAGGGATTTAAGTGAAACCTAAACCTTAAAGTCGTCCAACTTTGAGTCCAACCCACTCTGCTTAGGGTTTCAAAGACCTGAGGCAGTAAAAAAGAGTGAACTTCCTCCCTTTCCTCTTGTTCCTTTCCCCAGGCTGCTCCATTTGTCAGTATGGCCTGGCACCCAATCTCGCTGAAGATTAAATTCATTAGTCTAAAGTGATTTTAGAAATGTCAGACTAAGAAGTAAGTTGATTAAAATCTGTTAAAGTTGTAAAGAAGGTTGTGTTGGAGTCTGCACCATTTCTAAATTCTCTTAAGGATTTATATATAGTGGCTCAGAGCCACTGGCTCTCCCCTATGCCAAGTGATGGTTTGCATGATGGAAGAGCGAAGCATACTCTCTTTCCTCCTTTTTATTTCCTCAGGCAGCTGCTTTTGTCTGTAGACTGCCTGGTCCACAATCTGGAATCATTAGTTTAAACTGATTATCGTAGTGTAACAACATAGGATACATTGATTAATGTCTCATAAATGTTGTAAAGAAAGTCGTGGAGTATACACTAGTTCTAAATTGAGGTTTTATTTGCAGAGACTCCCCCCTATGCTAAGTAGTGTCTTGCATTGTGAAAGTTGTCAGTACATGCCATTAGCACAGCAATGCCAAAAATATGAATACTGAAGAGGGAAATGTTGATAGAGGAAAACAGTTTTCACCTAGTGCTGGTGCTCCTTGTTAGTGCTTTCTCCACAGGAACATTGGTTGTGATTTCACTCTTGGTTTTGGTACATCTATGACTAATTACATGTGACCTCTGTTTTTATATATTGTCCAGACTCCAGACTATAGTTTATGCAGTCTTTCTTTTTTTTCTATTTAATTTGTGGTTATAAAAAAACTTGAGCAAGCTTACAAGTCAGCATTGAGAAAGAGAAGTATTAATTTAGCATTATGGAATTTTCACTAGATCTACTTCTTGTGTTCAATGCTTAAAATTCAATTTCAGAACTTTCTTCAGATATTTCATCATGATATTTACTTTTATCATCCCTAAATATAGTTATGATCGGATTCAACCAAATACTTGGAGTGGGGCTTACCATTGTTGGGGAAAAGAGAATAGAGAAGCTCCAATGAGGACTGCATGCCCACCCGGAGTGTCTAGAGACCTTGTAAGCAACTTTGAAATTAAGTCCTTTGATGGGTGTGCAAACCCATACTTGGGCCTAGCTTCAATAATTGCTGCAGGAATCGATGGCCTTCAAAAAAATCTTAGCTTGCCTGAACCCGTTGGTATGATTAAATTTATCTCCTATAATTTTCAATATTGCTTTAAGTTCTTTGTATAAATTCAGCAAATAACCTCTTTACAAAAAATATAAAAAATATCTGCCTTAAGCATCTTATGTACTTTTTTGGTTTTATTCTTTCAAGATCTGTTTTCTTTACCATCAGTGGTCTTAACAAAGTTATATTTCATTGCATATATTATGTTTTTCTGGCCCTAGTAGAGAATATCTACCATTCATATTGTAAGAATCTTTAATCTCTACCTTTGTTGAATGAACAACTCAAAATATGGTACAGGGACATGAAGGCCTTATGGTAGAACTTGGTAACCATGGTTAAGTGTTAATTCCCTGGTGAATTTTTTTGGATGGAATGAGGGTCTATGGAGTTAATCAGTCTGTAGGAAGATTTCATGAGATTAGAGTGCGAAAGATTAGCACTTTGTCTCTTTGGATCGAAGACCTAATATTAGAAAAAAATGGTGTATTGGCAATAGTTTCATCATGCCTGCTTCTCACAAATAGGTCAGCAAAAAAGGACAACTCAAACAATACTATTAGAAAGCAATATCAAGACCCGTTTGTATGACCTAAACTCGGATACTTGAAAAACAAGCATACTAACTTTAGTATGCATTTTCTTGATGATAGATGACTCTTCACCTTTAATGCTTTGTTTCAGTGTCAATTCAATTAGATACAAATTATATTCTGACATTTAAATCGTGTCAGTGACAATTTTGGTAGTAAATAACATTTTTATTTTCATCAGTGTGATTTTTGCACCATAAAGTCATAAAACTATAATTTTCCTTGCTAGTTTGAAGTGGATTAATTATGATGTGCTGATTGGTTCATAATATTGTTGCTACTGTCAATGGTACAGAAACAAATCCTTCTGGTCATGATTCAGATGTCGGAAGGCTGCCAAAAGAATTGCGTGAATCTATAGGGGCACTTTCTCAAGACACTGTTTTGATCAAATTCCTTGGAGACGAACTTGTGAATGCTGTTATTGGTGTTCGCCAGGTAAGCAATTTGAAAGTGTGCTATTATCTATTATATGTCATGTGAATGTCCAATCATATATGTCATGTGATGAGGGTAATATGGTAATAACATCCTAATTTAGTGGATACAGAAGAACCAAAAAGAATATGGCATTCCTTTGCCCCTCCCCTCTTTTAACTAGAGTTGATGAATATTGCAGCTAGTTAGTTGCCCTACATCTACATTTTGGTTGCATTTGGGACTCTTAGTAGACCATCAACCATCTTTGCATGAGACAACTTGGCACCATATAATTTTTGAAACAAGCTGTCATGTTCTTTATAAAAGGAAAACTTCTCTATATAAGGATGCAGTCAAGTAAAAACTGTCTTGTTATGTGATTGTTGACGCAACAGTAGTATGAATTTCCTTTATAATAAGATCTGGTGTGAACTGTGTTGCAGGCGGAGGATTATTATTATAGGAAAAATAAGGATGCAGTCAAGGAACTTATTTATCAGTATTGATTCAGCTGATGCCTGCCTGGTGTGTGTATCTTTCTCGTGGCACTTGTGATTTTCAATTCTTGATTCAGCTGTTTTCATATGGCACTTAAAAAAAGATTTCAATTCTTGATTCAAGAAAAGTTTGTATCAAATGACAAATTGTCTCGAAACATTTATCAAGAGATTTCAATTTTTGTTTTGTGATTTTGTTAAATTTCTGTACCTCATGGACAGAAATGAAGAATTTGATCCTGATTTGAAAGATGAGCACGTCATGTCATGAGTCCCTCGTACGAACACCACATAATCACATGCAAACAAACTGATAAAACAACCAATTTCTGTACAAAACATTAAAAATGAGAGAATGTACACACAACACAGTCAAAGCACCTTTCCATATTGTTGGGATGAGTGTATGTACTTCATGAGCAACAGCCTCCTCCTTGGTGTGCATGTTGTTCCTGCTGCAGCTTCAGGATATTCCTTTTAACTGGAACTGATCCTTCCTCCACCAGTTTAGGAACTTCCAGGATCTACAGAACATTTAAACAAACATCAGGATCTACAAATAAAACTCATGGGCTAGGAATTAATTTATTGTACGAAGTACCTTCAGTGCCAGTTCTTCAAAACATCTCTCCACATTGGCTCTTGTTTTCGCACTGCACTCTAGAAACAAACATCCATATTCATTTGCAAAGGCATTTCCCTCTTCTCTTGTCACCATTCTATCAGCCTCCTAATATATTTTAAAAGAAACGATTTAGTGTCATAAAGAATAAAGTATATATCTCAGTTTCAGATGCAAACAGAGATTCCTAAAAAAGAAGGAAACGCTGTGAATAAAAGTCAATATCTAAAAACTTTGTTTTTAGGCACTAATTAATATGAAATGGGGACAGAAAATTTGAATTAGAAATTTGAATTAATTAGGCACTAATTAATTCACAACAAGATATCATCATGGTAATTTACTAATCCTCTTAATTGAAATTAGAAATTTATTAGTCAAATAAAATCATCAAACGAAGTGCAAATATGCAATACAGGATTAGTACTTTTAGCCACTACGCCTCGAGGAAAATTCACTGGAAAATATAAAGCTCTTTTAGGCACTAATTAATATGAAATGGGGACAGAAACTACAATAACAAGTACTACGAAGAACAGAAGTAACCTTGTCAACTTTGTTTCCAACGAGCACTTTGACACAGTTGTGGTTTGTTGCATACAACTCTACTTCCTTAACCCATACATCAGCCAGATTGGTGAAAGTCTCCCGCTTTGTCACATCATAAACTATCAGGAGAGATAAATGAAAAATATCATTCGGCATATGTGATACAAATACAGCAAAAGCATCAAACGTAACTTGAAAAGCCTATAAACAAATAGTAGCAAAAGAAGAAAATTCAACCATGAATTTGAGAAGAAAGTATTAGTTCTTCTATGGGTTGCTAACATTCAAGGCATATTACATGCTAAACTTTAGGTAGTACAAGAAATGTGAACAAGTCTCAAGCAAGGTGCACAGACGTTGAAGATGGAGGTTTGAACATAGAAACCATATTACGAGCTAGAAAAATTAGGCAGTAAAAGGAGACTTGGATGGTCAAAAGCAAGGTGCACGGGTGTTGAAGATGGAGATTCAAACAACATTAAATATAACCAGGGAAAAGAACATATGCCAAGAGTGAAAGACAATTCATCCACAGTGGACAGCAATTTGCAGTTGATTTCAATATCATAACTTGCGTATATATCAAATGCCTCTAACAGATAATGCGCCTACAAGAGTTTGCCACGTTAACCATATGTGATACGTAAAATAATAGTTGACTAACATTGAACAAGTTTAAATTTCTTAACTGATTAGCATGGTGCACATCAGAATTCAATCATTATAACATCTTGGATAAATATACAAGTTTCTCCTCGAGAGTTAGGAACTGTAGGACAGAAATTATGAAAAATAACAAACAGGAGACAGCTCAATAGTGTAAAAGCAGTGTAACAGCTGACTTAGACAATAGGAATATGTGATCCTCAATAATTGCAAGTCTGACAAGCCTAATTCACATGAACCTAAGTTAAGAAAACAAAAAGATGAGCTGAGAAAACAAAATACTTGGAAAAGTATAAGTATTATATGTTTGCACGCAAGACATGAAGCAGATGAGACCACAGTGATGTTAGAAAATGACAAGGACTGCTTATATTGAAGATAATCTATCACTAACTCTGGTGCATAATGACATCCACGTCATGGACTAAGGTTCCTGCCACACTATCCATTGCATCGCAGGGTATGTGCATTGGCACATTACTAGCATGCCCATAGAAACATGTGGCACAGGCCAGATGGATCATGCAATGTCCTATGTGTACATGCACGGCAGATGACCAAAACCTCAAAATGAATCCCATACTAGCAAGTTAGTTGAAGAGTTGCAAAATGGTTGATTTTTAATTTATTCAATTTGAAATGAATGATTTAAACATTGTACAAAGCATTTTAGTTAAAGAGAAACAAAATAACTAATACAGGTTGGTGATAGAGCAGGCACACCATAGGGAATAGAGCATACTGATGTACAACTAAATGAAGCTTTAGAACAAATCACTTACCCAGAATTATTCCTTGACAACCTCTGTAATAAGAACTAGTTAGCGTCCTAAACCTCTCCTGTCCAGCTGGCAAACATACATAAATTGTTTCATGAGAACAAGAGTAATACAAAATATGACAAGGATTAGGAACATATACCTGAATCCAAATAAATAGCACATTCATGGCATCCTCCTGGTATAAACCACAAAACTATACCCATTTTGTTGTCTATAAATAATTTTCATAGCAGCATGAGTATCAGTCATAATCCTGCAGTCTTTTAGGTTATTCCCATACAAAATGACTGTCATAATATGAGGCCTTGTTGTCATAGTCTCTCTACTTGCAAGGGGTAAGGTTGCGTACATTAATTCAACCCAGGCCCTACATTTGTGAGAGACTTGTGCTTTGAGTCACTCTTTCATTTTTAATGGCTGTTATTATGTTAAAAAAAGTCCAAACATAATGAAACAATCAATGATAAGTTGGCAACTACTCAACATACAAATAAGCTCACAGCAGATATTCCATGAAATGAGTCTGAAATGGTAAGTACCCCCACCTGTCATAAGGCTCTAATGGTGAAGAAATTTAAGCAAATTTAGATATGCCTAAGCTTCAATGGATTACTGGAAGTAGAATAGGCTGAGGACCAATGTGCAATTGATCAACCAAAACAACCAAAGCCTAGTTTTAAAAAAAAACAAAAAGATGACATGACATACGAAAAAAAGAACTTATTTCTTCTTGAAGAGCATTATACTGGATGTCTATCTGGTTGTCCGTGGGCACTAATAACAAATCCAAACTCAGGTCTTTAGGGAATGGGTTCCATAAAAAAGAATCTAGTAAGCTCTCATGTCACATATGGATCCTCAGTTATCCAATAGTCATGGCATTTGGCACTGGGTGCAGCTAGCTAATACATAAAAGATATAATTTACATCTAACATTCCTTATCCATGTCCCATAAAAAAATATTGAGGATATATATATATATATATATATATATAATTTCTTTTGATATAAGTCAAAGATGAGAATTAATTTAATGGACAAGTAGAATTTTGTATATGTACAATTGACAATGAAAATCTACTGCTGGTTTTGGTTTTTCTAGGTTTTACTTGCCTGAGTTACCTTGGCCAGAGATCATCAAACAAATATTGTTAGGCAAAAGTGCAACAACCACTTTCTACAGAAACACAGTGTAAGAAACAAGAAACCTGACTTTAGCCAATAACTAGCATCTGTTACAGAATGTTAATCAAGTGCTAGGTATATTTCCTGTGAAGATTCTCATTTGTTAACTGGGAACATCCAGCTATACAACAAACTGTACCAAACCAAACAATTGTTAAAGATTATAAAACAATTAATTTAGTACTAGTCCCAAAAGCTTAGGCTAATGGGAAGGGTCCAACCTATTGTGAAATATAACAAAAGTACGCTAAAAAAATCAAACCAAATTTTAAATTTCAAAGATGTTCTCATTTACCAGTGTCCCATATAGTAAGCTTTAATTTTTTGTCATCAACCGTAAGATGCTTGATCTTAAAATCCACTCCTGCAACAAATAAAAAATACAAGTCTCTATGAGTAAATAATGTAAAAAATGGTTGTTCTAGTTAAACTCTCCAGTATATATTCGAAATTAATCCAGTTTAAAAAAATAGTTAAACTTTGACGGATTGATGTGTTGAAAAATGGCACCAAGATGTTCTGAGCAGAACAATGCTAAACATACATATTTGAGCCATTTTAATGGTCAAAAAGAGAGATATAGGACCAAATATGCCCCAGCTATGCTCTGGGCTGACAGGGGAGGGTCCCCAGTCAGGTGGCATCATGACATGCATGTGTGAGGTTATGCCTTTGATTTCTTTTTTGGCACTCAAAAAGCTTCCAAAGTCCATTCACAACCACTATTGTTCCATCTAAGCAGCCAGCCATAACAACATGTTGGTTAGACATGGATTACTTTACAGTGTTAGCATGGTGGGGGGCAATTTATGGCAGTACAAGAAAATCATTTTAAATGATTGACGAAACTTGAATTATATCTTGATACATGTCTACACAAAGGACAATCTGTCGCTGTTTCTAGAGCTTGCATACCGAAATTCATGCATCACGGTTTCCTCTACCTTGCTTCAAGAAATTAGGAGCCGTCATCCATGGTGGTAATTTTATCGATCAGAGGTGATATGTGAAGACAAACCAAATGTGGCGTGAAAGAATCAAAAGAAGGAATCCCTTGAACTTAGGGAGCAAGTTCGTCGCATCTTATTTTCTTTCCCGTGTGACTCTAATTTTAGTAACAGATCCAGATCAAGCGTGACCGTCCAGAATCCAGAGGGCCTAAACCCACAACACAAGTATCACATACACCGGAAATGACAGTAGCACTGTACCATTTCTGGCGACCCATTATTTAGCCTTAAAGCTCTGGGAAATCAAACGACGGGCCTGTTAATGAGCAACAACAACTACCAAGAAGAATGAAGCCAGAAAGGAAGAAAGCAAAGAAAAATCAAGAAATATCGTAGCACGTCAAACACATTGTGGATAAATCACGGCACGCGACCAAGAATCGCACGCGGGAATCAATTCACGGAGGCAAGACCAAGAAATCAACAAGTCCGAACTCAAGATCTGCAACACAATTCAACACGCGGCTCAGCGCACCAGGATCGATGAACAAGAACCAAACCGACAAAGGGGAGGAAACTTAAGGCAACAAGAGCAAACAAAAAAGAATCGACTACTAAATCAAGAAGAGGGCAGGAGAAGGGAGCAGACCGATGGTGGGGGCGAGATCTTCCCCGAGGTGGTTGGAGATGAAGGAGACGAGGAGGCTGCTCTTGCCCACCGCGGAGTCCCCGATCAGCAGTATCTTGAAGGAGTAATCGTAGCTATGCCCCGGGCCCGACGACGAACCCATGATCGCTCTTCCCAGACCGCACCAAAACAACAGAAAGGAAAAGAAAAAGGCGACTCAGATCTCGATCTCGTCTCCTCTCTCGCTAGCGGCGACGGTAGATGGAGAAAAAAAAGCAGGGAATCCAGTAACCCAGTGGATATTTAAAGATTTGGACCAAAGGGAGGCAGAATGAGAAAGCTGGAGAGGAAGGGAGGGAAGGACGGAGTGCGGACGAGGAAAGGGAAGGTGAAAGCGAGAGGATGCGTTGCTTGCCTCCCTTGGCTTATGCTGCTGGCACGTAATGTGGTCGCGCCGGTGTCTTCTTTCTTGGCTACTTGACCCTCCTCCCGACCGCCCGCATAAAATCATTGGTGCGGCCCGTGCGCGCGTAACACCGACCCGCCTACCCGCACACGTCTCCCGAATTAGCGTCCTCACAGAATCTGGGACCCATCTAGTTTTGCCTCCGCCCCCACAAGAGCCAGCAAATAATACGAGAGCGGGCCTTTGGAGTTGGTGTGCTTGTGATCGAGACGACAAAATCCCACGACACCGTCGTAGCACTACGGACTAATGTGAGCGTTTACCCCCGCCACGTGGCTGCATGTGAAACGGTGCTGCGACTAAAGGTCTCCTTCGCATGTGGGCGTCGAAGGGCAGAGAGGGAAGGCCAGTTTATGCAAGTCATGTCGCAGGCAAATCTCAACTTTGGTATGTAGCTGGTCCAGATCGGAGCCAGCTCGTGGGTTTTCTTCTTTTGTTGTGTGTTGCTCGAGTCGTGGGTCCAACCTAATTCGGCGAACACGTGGAAATTTATCAGAATATTCAGTGTTAGATTAATTAATCAAATTTGTTTTGTTTGAGAACATAACTCTAATTAAAATCAAATTGTTTTTTGACCTGCAATGGCACTTTGTTTGACTCTTCACACCATAACCTTGAGATCAATGCATCAGCTCAACTAGTATGAAGACATAATAGGCGTGAGTCACGTTCGATTCTACGACCACTGCGGGCTGAGGCCTGCGGAGCTGCGGCCCTGTGGGCAGTGGGTTTCGGTTTCTTTCCGCTTGAGTTCTTTCACCACTACTTTATGTTCTTTCTCGTCCGATCATCAAATCTCCATTTCCTCTCTCTCTCTCTCTCTCTCTCTCTCTCTCTCTCTCTCTCTCTCTTCTCTTCCTTTTCGATCTCTCCTGCCAACACTATTCAATAGTGCGGTCGTTCGTTTTCTCTTTCTTTCTGTCGTCGTCTCCATGCTTTAGGTGGAAAAAGAAAGAACAGACTACATTCAAGAACAAAGACATGTTTGAAGCATATAAGGTCACAAAGCATAGAAGCTCCTCCTCGTCCCAATCTTGGCGTCAACGTATCCACCAAAGGTGAGCCGGCCATCTTGTTGTTCTTGTCAGATTACAATTTTCTACTTATTTTTCCTTCCTTCTTGTATAGTTTGGCAGCGTGTTGTATGCATTTTGTTTCCGAGAAATGATCGATGTCCAAAGCAAGAAAGGTGGAAGTCAAATGACACTTGAATAGAACTTTGAAACTCTTCTTTTATTTTTGCTCTCTCTCGAGAGCCAAAGCGAGATAAGAAGAAGCTTGTGATAGATGTACGTTGGTTTCAAGGGCAGTAGGTGATATCGTAATTAGCCCCCACGCAGGTGAAGGTGCTGCTCTTGTCGTCATAAGCATAACTATAAGCTTGAGGACACGCATCCTTGAACATCTTGGAGTAGCTGGTGGGCTTGCATGTGTCCGGGCTACCGTACTGGCCCCTGCAGCAGTACTCGTCCGTGTCGAAGGCTAAGCATGCGCTCTTGCACCCCACCACGCTCCCGTCCGGCGCCGTCATCTGCAACTCCGTGGGGCACCGCGCGTTGATGTTCGTCCGGCACGACGTGCTGTCGCAGTTCGACCCCCCGCTGGGAACGACCGACACCGGCACGTTGAAGCCGTCGACGCAGCTCACGTCGTAGAAATCCTTGCCTCCGTCGCCCTGCAGGGTGAACTCGACGAGCGTGGTCGGCGGCGCTCCTCCCGCCCCATTGCACGCCACCTGCCCAGTGCCGCAGTCCCCGGAGAGGCACGAGAATCTACCGGACGAGTCGGTGGAACATCTGTGCCGAGCCCACAGCCGGCCTCCCCAGGCGGACGGCGCATCCACTGATAGGGAGGCGCCACTATCGAGCTGGAATCCGGTCGGGGAAAAAGCAGCTTTGCCGGCATTGGCCAGCGAGGCAGGCCAAACAGGGTAGGGGCAGTTGTTCTTGAAGTTAAAGGTGGTGGAGTGCGCGCCTGAAGAAGCATCGACAGGTGTCGTGCATGAACACACGACGTAACAATGGCAAAGGAAGGCATACATAGAACTAATGATGATAACAGACCTGAGATCAGGACGGCGACGAAGAAGGCGAGAGAGACGAGTCGTGGCTGCGCCATAGAGGAAGGCTCCGGAGAAGTGAGAGGAGTTGGGGTGAGACGAAAGGTCGCAGTGAGGGGCACTTTATATAGAGCCAAGTTGAGGTGTGCATGGACTGTGTACATGAGATCTGAGATAGGTGTAACGACCAAAAGGTGGCATGTATGCAGAATGCCGAATCTGGGATCGACATGCAGCATAGGAAGGTGAATAATATGGTCCATATGCATTAATTTCTTTCCATTTTATTCTAAATGAAATGCACTTAACAAGATTTTGATACTTAATGACCAAGTCATTAAAATTAGAAATGAGATAAAAGGGCGTTAATGGGTTGTCTTCACAGTTTAATTACTACGCGTAGCTATCAACTGTTGTTGCTATCCCAGATAGAATTAGCTACGTGGGCAAAGATACTAACCCAAAAATATACATATAGGATGTCTTGTCTCTGGTGAAGCAGACAGGCAAAGCGAATGTCAGGTGCCAAAGATGTTTTTTTTTTTTTAAATCTTGAATGAATGAATGAATGCATCAAACATAATATGAATCACTTGGACCTAATCGATTTAACAATATTCGAAGTGAATGATCAACAATAAGATAATATACTAAAAAATCGACATAAGATTTAATATGGTTCGACATAAATACATGATAAAAATCAAATTCTTTACTATCCTTACTCAAGCCCAATCCTCTTTTATAGTCATTAAGTTATACTTACTCAAGTCCAATCCTCTTTTATACCCTCTCATATATATTTTAAAGAATTTATATCTTTTATTTCATCATCTCTAAAAATGATGGAGAACATTCTCTTTAGATACTCTAAAAAAAACCTAAGAACACCCAAAGTATTCATCATATTATTTTACTGTTTCCCACCAAATCTATAACATATTTATAGAAAAGTCAAACCCTAAATCTTTTTTTTTTCATGATGATTTCTCCTCGTACTAAGATTTCTTGTTCTTTTTAAACATTGGTTCTAAAAATCTTAAAATATTTATTAATCCTAACACTTTAGATATATTTTTTCTAGAGGGATTAATTGGACATAAGAGACATGGTTTCAATTAGGTACTTCGAATGGATTTATGTCCAAGACAAATGCATCATGAGCAAAAAATAATAATAATAATAATGGTCATGTTAGATACGTTATTTTTATCTTGAATAAATAAATCGAGTGCAGAAGGAATACTTTGGATGGTTCAGATATTTTTTGTCTTAAGCGAATGTGAATGTATTATATGCTAAAACGACATATTGTCACATCCGACAGATATATTTTCTGATGACGCATCATATCGTGCAAATATGTACCATCTATACATTTGCTCTCACAACCGTATCATATGCAGATGCTTGCTGGAGTGGTAAAGTGTTTCGCTCTCAATTTTTCGTTCTAATAGGAGTATGAGGTCAGGCTCACAGGTAAAAGTGCTTGGATTACAAGGCTGGGTTTGAACGTCGAGAGAGAGAAGCTGGATTCTAATGTATCGGTTTCTTCCCTTCCAACCTATCGAGATCGAGAGTCTTGACCTTCACTTGACCTGCTGAGATCGAGGAGGGGGGTTTGAGTCGACTGAGCCTTGACATACTGAGGTCAGGCAAACATGAGACGGGGCGCACCTTAGATGGCTGAGAGTTGACTCCTTCACCTGATCTATCGAGGTTGAGTTTGAAGCCCAACATGGGCCCAATATGAGCATGTCATGTAAGACTTGCAGACCCCTTTGCTGCTACCTTCGATTGGCTCCATCTGATTTGAGCCTTTTTATTGTCTTGCCGATTTGAGCATGTCACATGCATGCATGATCACGAGGGACTTTAAGGTGCAGAGCAATCTGAGGATGCTTCGAAGATGCAACTCGAAGAAGACACAATCATCTCGAAGTTGTTTTAAAGGTGTAGCCAACTCAATATTATGGTGCGATGATTATCGACGATCATCTTAAGGGTGCAATCGACTTAAGCAAATAATCAACTTAAAGATGTGATCGAATTGAAAGCATGATTATCTTAAGGATATGACTGACTCGATGGTGTAATCATTTTGAGAATGAGGTCGACTTGATGGTGATTATTTTAAGAGTAGTCCTCTTAAAAATATAATTATTGTAAAAAATATAATCATTTTAAAGATACAATCGATTTAAAAAAAATTGATGATGTATCATTATTTTGGAAGATAAGAGATTAGATTATCAAGTCAACTTAGTCGTACGTACAGCACAGCAATGTTGATATTTTTTATTTTGGAATTTTATACTATCACCCATATGACTCCATTTCACAAGATGAGAGGCCAAAGTCATCAAGATTATTGATCTCTACACATTTTAATTTTGTTGTACTTCCTTTTCAGATTGGTTGTAAGTTAGAGAACATAATCTTGCTATGTTTATTTAACTCTTAGAAAATACTCAGCAGACTTTTACAATATGGCTCATCCCTAGTGAGTCATATTGTAGGTTAGAGAAATATCATCGACTCGAAGTTGATTGTATTTTCGCAACCCATTGCCCTTTGGTCTTGTAGGAAAGCCAACTATGATCCTTATCCCTAGTGACATATTTAATTATTGTTTAAGTAGATTTGATGATATGTTTGACATAAAAAGGAGTTTTAAATATAAATCAATTCTTTTATGTTAAGGAAACAAATAATATTTAATTAATTTAAAAATTATTGTATTAGAATCCTATACCAATTAAACTCTTCTATCTCTCCTACATAAAGATTCATAGAACTCTCTTTGTTCATCCGAGTGGAGTGAGGTCCTGATCTGAGCAAAGAGACATGAGACAATTGTCAAAGAGGTAGGCTATCTAACTTTTCATATTTCATCATATGTAAATTTATATTTTGACAATTAAAATTCTGCATAATCTGATTTATTATATATAGAAATCATTCTATAATTTTTATTATTTATTATGTTATTTAGATTTAATGCATAAAAATTCAGATTTATTATTATTATTATTATTATTATTATTATTATTATTTAATTTTATTTTGATCTCTCTATCTTCTGAGTGTTTCACAATATTATTTTATCTGGAACTTTTATGTATTACAGGATTCTTTTTATATGAATTAAATAATTTTATTTATAGAAATAGTTTTTAAATATTGTTTGGTTATATTTTTATTTTAAATAAAGAGTTCTGCATCATTAGAACCTAATCGGGCAACTCTATGATTTTCGGAATTTACGATATTTATGAGAATTTTTATGTAATTATTGGTTTTATATAAATTTTAATTCATGAAGATATATTTTGAATCATTTTTTCTTGTGTTTTTATTTGAATAAACTATTCTGTATGTCCAGAATTTTTATTACTTATTCTGAAAATTTTGACATTATATTTATTAATTTGGAATTATGGACTTGAATGCAATTTTTGATTCATAAAGATACATTTTGAATATTTTTAATTATGTTTCTGTTTTGAATAAACTACTCTGCATGTTTAGAATTTTATTTGTTTAGTCAGAAATTTTCAAAGTATTTTTTGGTATTAATTTGGAATTGTTGACTTAATATCTTTAATTCAGGAAACAAATAGTTTTTTAATCTTGTTGATTATCTATCTGCTATGAATAAGTTAGGATAGGTTTTCTCTACCCTGAAATATGTTCGTATGATATTATTTGAATTATTCATGATTTATTGAACTTATAATTTTAAAAACACTAGTTATCGATATTTAATTCATGGAAAACAGTTTTTTAATGTAATAAATTATGTTTTTTTTGCTTTTAGTTAAATAATTCTGATGTTTGGAATTCTTATTTATTTTTATGGAATTTTAAAGCTATTATATGATTTGTTTTTAAATTTTAAAATTTTATGAAAAAAATGGGTTAATCTTATTATAATAGCTCAAGTCTAGATCAGGTCAAACCGGTAGACGAACTAGGTTAGATCCAGCCAAACTGATGACTAGAGCACCTAACTCAATCGGGTGCAGACCCAACTTGAGCTCGCAGCTCCCTCAAGGGTGATTGGCTTATATGTGGCACGATCGAATAGATTCAATACAAGTTTATTATGGGATTGATATTATTTAGACTTAGGCTCGGCACAAGATTAACATGGGTGTAGTGATGGTACAGACTCAGTCTAATGGACTAGAGCTGAGTCGATGGCATAGATCGATTTATAGTGATTCTAACTAGTCTTATAAGGATTGTATGTTAGTTTAATTAAATTCTGATTGAATTGAGTTTAATTCAAATTAATTAGATTGATTCAACTAGTAGTTTAGGGTATGATTCACGTTGTTGATGGATTATTTATGAGTTTTTAAGGTATCAAGGTTGATCAATAAGTTTGATAATGATTGCTTTATAAATGAGTGATCTACTCAGATGAATGTGACATATATCTCCATTAGTTGTGCCTTACATGATAAGAACTTCAGACCCATTATGTAGCGTGTAGCACCTTGATTTTGATAAAAAAAATTTAAGTTATTATATAATTTTTTATTTAAATTTTAAATTTTATGAAAATAAAAGGGGATTAATCTAATTTGCCTCTGACCGACGAATAGACCGGGACAAACCCAACCAAGCCGACAGCATGCAATGCTTAACTCAGTAAGGTGTAGACTCGACACAAGCCCAAGACTCGGCCTGGCTTGGTCGGCCCATGTGTGACATCGATTGGACGCAGGTTTGGTGCATGATCGACACCTATTCGACTCTAACTCAACGAGGGATTGACACGAGTGTAGTGGCGCTATGGGCTCGGCTTAGTCCAATGGACCAGAGCTGAGTCGACAACAAGATCGATTTATAGTGATTCTAACTAGTCTTATAAGGATTGTATGTTAGTTTAATTAAATTCTGATTGAATTGAGTTTAATTCAAATTAATTAGATTGATTCAACTAGTAGTTTAGGGTATGATTCACGTTGTTGATGGATTATTTATGAGTTTTTAAGGTATCAAGGTTGATCAATAAGTTTGATAATGATTGCTTTATAAATGAGTGATCTACTCAGATGAATGTGACATATATCTCCATTAGTTGTGCCTTACATGATAAGAACTTCAGACCCATTATGTAGCGTGTAGCACCTTGATTTTGATAAAAAAAAATTTAAGTTATTATATAATTTTTTATTTAAATTTTAAAATTTTATGAAAAAAATGGGTTAATCTTATTATAATAGCTCAAGTCTAGATCAGGTCAAACCGGTAGACGAACTAGGTTAGATCCAGCCAAACTGATGACTAGAGCACCTAACTCAATCGGGTGCAGACCCAACTTGAGCTCGCAGCTCCCTCAAGGGTGATTGGCTTATATGTGGCACGATCGAATAGATTCAATACAAGTTTATTATGGGATTGATATTATTTAGACTTAGGCTCGGCACAAGATTAACATGGGTGTAGTGATGGTACAGACTCAGTCTAATGGACTAGAGCTGAGTCGATGGCATAGATCGATTTATAGTGATTCTAACTAGTCTTATAAGGATTGTATGTTAGTTTAATTAAATTCTGATTGAATTGAGTTTAATTCAAATTAATTAGATTGATTCAACTAGTAGTTTAGGGTATGATTCACGTTGTTGATGGATTATTTATGAGTTTTTAAGGTATCAAGGTTGATCAATAAGTTTGATAATGATTGCTTTATAAATGAGTGATCTACTCAGATGAATGTGACATATATCTCCATTAGTTGTGCCTTACATGATAAGAACTTCAGACCCATTATGTAGCGTGTAGCACCTTGATTTTGATAAAAAAAAATTTAAGTTATTATTATTTTTTTTAATGTATATATGTAATAGTACCAACTTAAAACAAATATAAGATATGAGATTGATACAATAAAAAGATTTGAATGATCCCTCTTAATTATATGAGAGCCAATAAACTAAATAGTGATTCCCTTTATTATTATTTTTTTTAATGTATATATGTAATAGTACCAACTTAAAACAAATATAAGATATGAGATTGATACAATAAAAAGATTTGAATGATCCCTCTTAATTATATGAGAGCCAATAAACTAAATAGTGATTCCCTTTATTATTATTTTTTTTAATGTATATATGTAATAGTACCAACTTAAAACAAATATAAGATATGAGATTGATACAATAAAAAGATTTGAATGATCCCTCTTAATTATATGAGAGCCAATAAACTAAATAGTGATTCCCTTTATTATTATTTTTTTTAATGTATATATGTAATAGTACCAACTTAAAACAAATATAAGATATGAGATTGATACAATAAAAAGATTTGAATGATCCCTCTTAATTATATGAGAGCCAATAAACTAAATAGTGATTCCCTTTATGGTTTAGCAGGTTGTCAGATGGATTCCTACTAGTCATAAGGTGCCCAACAAGCCAATCACGTGAGTGATGACACGTATGACTTGACACGAATTCTTTTTGCTTATTATATTTTGACATTTATCACTTTATATTGTTCGTTACATATATGCATGTATATATTATGATGTTTTTGGATCTGTGCAATGAGAATCAGATTATGATGAGATCACGATAATGAGACCGATTCACCTTTAAACACATATTCTAAATAATTCCGGTCATAGGTTACTCGAGAGGGACATCGTGATAACCAGACAGATCGGTGTGCTGTATACCCATCCACATGATGGATGCAGCTGATCTCATAGCTGCTCGTGTGGGAATACTAGGGATACAATACAGGTGCTCATTGGAGAATGAGTTCACTGATTGATCCGCTTACGGAATACTGGATGGTTGATGATGCCTTATTATCAGACAGCGATTCCATAGTCCTAGTGGTGTATCTGGTCCTTAGACTTGAGACACCAAGGATGTCCTATATGAGTGCTCCACTCTTTGATGCCAGACTTATAGGTTTGTATGTCCCAGATCTAGTACAACTAGTCATTCGGGAGTGGTAGTCGACCTTACGAGGGCTATTGAGTGTTGATAGAGGATCATCCACTCTCGGCGTCATACAAGGAATATCTCATGTGTTCTTGCTCAGACAAATCCCTGACTAGGGTCATTCGGGTTAAGAGAGAAAAAGTTCTCCGGGAGACTCCGATTAGAGCGAGACTCGAGTAGAAACCGTATGGTTCTGACAGCATCATGCCCGATATACTGGTCTCTGGGATATTAGATGGATGAGAGACTATAGGTATACGGTAACTGAGGACAGAAGGTCCAATGGATTGGATTCTCCTATATCATCTGGGGACTACGGCGTAGTAGCCTAGTACGTCCGTAGTCGACGAGTCGAGTGAATTATTACAAAGATTATTATTCACTGAGCCAAAAGGAGTTCTGACATCTATGACTCACGACCAGCTCGATATTGGGCCTAAATGGTCACACACATATAGTAGGCATTGTGATGAGTAGAGGTTCGGATATGAGATATCCGTCGGAGCCCTATCTTATTGAATATCTAATAAGTCTCTGAATTATTGGATCCCATGGACGAGATCCAATAAGAGCCCATGAGAGATTATTGGATAGAGATTCACTAATCTAAAAGGCTTGGGTAATTAGATGTAGATCTAATACCCACTAGGGGAGGATCCATTATGGTTTGACAGGGAGCCAATATAAATAGGAGGGATTCGGAGCCTCATACGCTAGAGCCTTTGCTTGCCGCTCCTATTCTCCAACCCCCACCTTGTCCACCTCAGAGCAGGCCTACAGTTTTGAGGAGCGTCGTCGCAGCCCTGCTGTGTGGATCACTCCCAGAGAGGAGGACGCTTGACTTCGTTCACCCTCTCCTAGAGATCTACAAGGAAACATGGATATACAATCTCCCTAGGTAACACAATCTATTCTATATGCAGTTTGTTTTGCGGATTTTTTGCGTACCAATCTTCGTATGACGATGAACATCTCTTTGGGAATAGGGGGTTTTGTTTTCTTGTTATTCCGATGTCGCCCCTAAGATTTCCTAACAATTCCTCGATATGCTATTGGAAGATCTATGTTTTTACTTTAGTGGATAAGAAATATTATTTTATCTGCTATTGGGAGTATGATATGAATTTCATCTACAATTGGGAGAGAATCTAGCCCAAGAGCATCTTCATTTGCAGTTAAGAATATATTTTATTAGATACATACCCTCTCACATAAACATTGAAAAATACAAACTTGCATCATCTGTAGATCCCTAGAGGATAACCTTCTCTAGAATATAATATATTCTCATTTGCTGTTAAGAGTATATTCTATCATATACATATACTCTCACATAAATGCTGAAAAATATATACTAGCATTCTCTCTATAGGATAACATTCTAGACCCTAGATCCAACAGCACCTAAGGTGCTCTTACCATTTATCATATTCTGCATATACTTGAGAAATAAGAAAAAGTAAACCTTAAATTATTTTAGAATCGCAACATAGTATAATTTCATAGTTGTGTTGCATGCATTCTGTTCTCTAGATCGATCGATGATGAACAAAAAAAAAAAAGGTAGAAGTCGAATAACATTTAGGTAGGAATTCAAGGACTCTTTTAATGTTCTTCTTCTGTCAACGAGACAAGACGAAGCGCGTCTTTAACTTACATCCGTTTAAAGGGCAGAAGGTGATATCGTAGTTAGCCCCCACACAGGAGAAGGTGCTGGTCCTATCATCATAAGCATAACTATATGCTTGAGGACATGCATTCTTGAAGATCTGGGAGTAGTCGGTGGTGTTGCAAGTGTCCGGGCTACCGTACTGGCCCCTGCAGCAGTACTCGTCCGTGTTGAAGGCTAAGCATGCGCTCTTGCACCCCACCACGCGGGGGTCCGGCGCTGTTATCCGCAACTCCTGGGGGCACAGCACGTCGACGTTCACCAGGCACGACGTGCTGTTGCAATTCGGCCCCCCGCTGGGAACGACCAACACCGGCAAGTTGAAGCCGTCGACGCAGCTCACGTCGTAGAAATCCTTGCCTCCGTAGCCCTGCAGGGTGAACTCGATGAGCGTGGTCGGCGGCGCTCCTCCCGCCCCATTGCAGGCCACCTGCCCAGTGCCGCAGTCCCCGGTGATGCACGAGAATTTGCCCGCCGAGTCGGTGGAACACGTTTGCCGAGCCCACAGCCGGCCTCCCCAGGCGGGTGGCGCATCCAGTGAAAAGGAGGCGCCACTGTCCAGCTGGAATCCGGTCTGGGAAAGAGCACCTTTGTCGGAATTGGCCAACGAGGCAGGCCAAATAGTGAAGGAGCAGTTGTTCTTGAAGCTAAAGGTGGCGGAGTGTGCGCCTGAAGAAGCATCAACAAGTATCATGCATGGACGAATGACATAACAATGTCAAGGGAAGGCATACATAGAACCAATGATCACGGACCTGAGATCAGGATGGCGACGAAGAAGGCGAGAGAGACGGTGCTGCGACTAAAGTTCTGCTTCGCCTGTGGGCGTCAAAGGGCAGAGGGGAAAGGCCAGTTTGAGCAAGTCATGTCGCAGCCAAATCTCAACTTTGGTATGTAGCTGGTGCAGATCAGAGCCAGCTCGTGGGTTTTCTTCTTTTGTTGTGTGTTTGTTACTCGAGTCGTGGGTCCAACCTAATTATCAGAATATTGCAGTGTTAGATTAATTAATCATTTTTTTTCTTTGAGAACATAACTCTAATTAAAATCAAATTGTTTTTTTGACCTGCAATGGCACTTTTTTAACTCTTCACACGACACCCTTGAGATCAATGCATCAGCTCAACCAGTACGAAGACATAACGTTCGAATCTACGACCACTGCGGGCCGAGGCCTGCGGAGCTGCGGCCTTGTGGGCAGTGGGTTTCGGTTTCTTTCCGCTGCATTCTTTCATTTGCGACCACTACTATCTGTTCTTTCTCGTCCGATCATCAAATCTCCCTTTCCTCTCTCTCTCTCTTCTCTTCCTTTTCGATCTCTCTTTGCCTACACTATTCAATAGTGCGATCGTTCGTTTTCTCTTTCTTTCTGTCGTCGTCTCCATCCTTTAGGTGGAAAAAAAAAGAACAGACTACGTTCAAGAACAAACACATATGTTTGAAGCATATAAGGTCACAAAGCATAGAAGCTCGTCCCAATCTTGGCGTCAACGTATCCACGAAAGGTGAGCCGGCCATCTTGTTGTTCTGTTCTTGTCGGATTATAATTTTCTACTTATTTATCTTATTGTATAGTTTAACAATGTTGGCCAGCCCATGGCCAACATTAGTTCAACCCATAGTAGGCTTTAACAGCCCATAGCCTACTTTCATTATTAACCTAAATCTAGATCTAATAAATGGGGTGTGGTGGTTACGAAAAAAGATCATCCAATACAAAAACTGTTCTCAATCATCCAATCCAAACCAGTATTCTCATCTCATGTTAGATCAGATCTATAGTAGATTCTTGCTAAAATTACTTGGAGAGATTTTGGATATTGTGCACAGTGACATAATCCTTTTATCTTAGTTATTCTTTATAATTGTTGCTCGGGTTTTGGGTAAGAGACTTTGAGATTTATATATTCATTATTATTATAGTGAATTTTCTCTAGTTTACTATGTGATTTTTATCACATAAATCTTGATGTTCTATTTGACCGTGATTTTCATTTAATTTTGCTATGTGTTACCATATATTTATATTTGTTCGTTCCTTTGTTTATGTCATCAGACAGCCAACGTGTTGTATGCTTTTTGTTCCCTAGAAATGATCCATGTCCAAAGCAAGAAAGATGGAAGTCAAATGACACGAATAGAACTTTGAAACTCTTCTTTTATTTTTGCTCTCTCTCGAGAGCCAAAGCGAGATAAGAAGAAGCTTGTGATAGATGTACGTTGGTTTCAAGGGCAGTAGGTGATATCGTAATTAGCCCCCACGCAGGTGAAGGTGCTGCTCTTGTCGTCATAAGCATAACTATAAGCTTGAGGACACGCATCCTTGAACATCTTGGAGTAGCTGGTGGGCTTGCATGTGTCCGGGCTACCGTACTGGCCCCTGCAGCAGTACTCGTCCGTGTCGAAGGCTAAGCATGCGCTCTTGCACCCCACCACGCTCCCGTCCGGCGCCACCATCTGCAACTCCGCGGGGCACCGCGCGTTGATGTTCGTCCGGCACGACGTGCTGTCGCAGTTCGACCCCCCGCTGGGAACGACCGACACCGGCACGTTGAAGCCGTCGACGCAGCTCACGTCGTAGAAATCCTTGCCTCCGTCGCCCTGCAGGGTGAACTCGACGAGCGTGGTCGGCGGCGCTCCTCCCGCCCCATTGCACGCCACCTGCCCAGTGCCGCAGTCCCCGGAGAGGCACGAGAATCTACCGGACGAGTCGGTGGAACATCTTTGCCGAGCCCACAGCCGGCCTCCCCAGGCGGGTGGCGCATCCAGTGAAAAGGAGGCGCCACTGTCCAGCTGGAATCCGGTCTGGGAAAGAGCACCTTTGTCGGAATTGGCCAGCGAGGCAGGCCAAACAGGGTCGGGGCAGTTGTTCTTGAAGTTAAAGGTGGTGGAGTGCGCGCCTGAAGAAGCATCCACAGGTGTCGTGCATGAACACACGACGTAACAATGGCAAAGGAAGGCATACATAGAACCAGTGATGATAACAGACCTGAGATCAGGACGGCGACGAAGAAGGCGAGAGAGACGAGTCGTAGCTGCGCCATAGAGGAAGGCTCCGGAGAAGTAAGAGGAGTTGGGGTGAGACGAAACGTCGCAGTGAGGGGCACTTTATATAGAGCCAAGTTGTCGTGTGCATGGACTGTGTACATGAGATCTGAGATAGGTGTACCGACCCAAAGGTGGCACCGTATGCAGAATGCCGAATCTGGGATCGACATGCAGCATAGGAAGGTGAATAATATGGTCCATATGCATTAATTTCTTTCCATCTATTCTAAATGAAATACACTTATCAAGATTTTGATACTCAATGACCAAGTCATTAAAATTAGAAATGAGATAAAGAGCGTTAACGGTTGGTTGTCTTCACAGTTTAATTACTACGCGGAGCTATCAACTGTTGTTGCTATCCCAGATAGAATTAGGTACGTAGGCAAAGATACTAACCCAAAAAAATACATATAGGATGTCTTGTGTCTCTGGTGAAGCAGCCGTCCGTCCGTGTTGGATGGCAAAGCGAATGTTAGGTGCTGTTGATGTTTTTCTATTCCAAAGATGGTTTTTTTTTCTCTAAATCTTGAATCAACGAATGAATGAATAAATGCACGATGAAAATTAAATTCTTTACTAGAAACTATAATGACTTGGAACAAATCAACATAATATAATGACTTGGACCTGATAAATATAATGACTTGGACTTGAGAACAAGAAACATAATGACTTGGACCTAATCAATATAATGACTTGGACATAATAATACAATGCACGATGTTAAATTCATTACGTAATATAACGACTTGGACCTAATCAATATTCAAAGTGAATGAATGATCATTAATAAGATAATATACTAGAAAATCAACATAAGATTTACTATGGTTCAACCTAAATCCATGATGAAAATTAATTTCTTTACTATACGAGATCAATTACAAAGTCATTAAGTTTTCCTCACTCAACCCTAATCCTCTTTTATACCCAATCATATAAATTTTAAAGAATTTACATCTTTTATTTCATCATCTCTAAAAACCACGGTGAACACCTTCTATGTGCACCCTAGAAAAAAAACAAAACCTAAGAGTACTCAAAGTATTCATCATATCTTACTGTTTCCCCACCAAAACTATAACATATTTACAGAAATCTCAAACCCTAAATCATAATTTTCTATTCACTATATATATATATTATATATATATATTATATATATATATATTATATATATATATTATATATATATATATTATATATATATATTATATATATATATATTATATATATATATATTATATATATATATATATTATATATATATATATATTATATATATATATATATATATTATATATATATATTATATATATATATATATATATAGGTCACGTTAGAAACGTTACTTTTATCCTGAATAAACAAATTGAGTGCAGAAGGAATGCTTTGGGCTTGGTCAATGGTTCAGATATTTTTACGTCTTAAGCAAATGTGAATGTATGATATGCTAAAACTACTTATTAATCACATCCGACAGAAATATTTTCTGATGACGCGTCATATCATGCAAATATGTACCATCTATACATTTGCTCTCACAACCGTATCATATGCAGATGCTTGCCGGAGTGGTAAAGTGCTTCGCTCTCAATTTTTCGTTCTAATAGGAGTATGATGTCGAGCTCACAGGTAAATTGCTTGGATTATAAGGCTGGGTTTGAGCATCGAGCGAGAGAAGCTGGATTCTAACGTATCGGTTTCTTCTCTTCCGACCTATCGAGATCGAGAACCTCGACCCAGGCCATGCCTCCTTCACTTGAGGGTGCGATCGACATGAGCAAATAATCAACTTAAAGGTGTGATCGAATTGAAAGCATGATTATGTATGACCAACTCGATGGTACAATCATTTTGAGAGTGAGGTCGATTTGATTGTTGGTGATTATTTTAAGAGTAATCCTCTTAAAAATATAATTATTGTAAAAGATATAATCATTTTAAAGATACAATCAACTTAAAAAAATGATGGTGTATCATTATTTTGGAAGATGTATTGATGATGGCCCAAAGAGATTAGGTTGTCCTGTCAACTTAGTCGTACAACAACGACGTTGATGTTTTTTATTTTGAAATTATACACTATCTCCCATATGGCTCGATTTCATAAGATGAGAGGCCAAAGTCATCAAGATTATTGATCTCTACACATTTTAATTTTGTTGTTCTTCCTTCGCACTAATAGAGAGCTTTAGCTCTTACGATTGGTTGTAGGTTAGAGAACATCATCTTGCTACATCTATTTAACTCTTAGAAAATACTCTGTAGACTTTTATAATGACTCATCTGGCCTAAAGCTAACTGTATTTTTGCATCCCATTGCCCTTCGGTCTTGTAGGAGAAACAACTACGATCCTCTATCCCTAGTTAAATATTTAATTATTGTTTAAGTAGATTTGATGATATGTTGACCTAAAAAGGAGTTTTAAATATAAATTAATTCTTTTACGTTATGAAATAAATAATATTTAATTAATTATGAAATTATCGTATTAGAGTCCTATATCGATTAGACTCTTCTATTTCTTCTACATAAGGATATGATGCGTAGAACTCTCCCTATTCATTCGAGTGGAGCAAGGTTATGATCTTAGCAAAGAGGCATAAGACAATTGTCGGAGAGATAAATTATCTGACTTTTCATATTTCATCTTATATGAATTTATATTTTGACAATTAAAATTATACATAATCTGATTTATTTTATTATGTTTCTGTTTTGAATAAACTACTCTTCATGTTTAGAATTTTATCTGTTTAGTCAGAACTTTTCAAGTATTTTTAGGTATTAATTTGGAATTGTTTACTTGAATAATATCTTTAATTCATGAAAAAAATTGTTTTTGAATCTTGATGATTATGTATCAACGCTGAATAAGTTAGGATATATTTTCTCTACCCTGAAATTTGTTCATATGATATTATCTGAATTATTCATGATTTATTGAACTTATAATTTTAAAAACACTAGTTATTGATATTTAATTCATGAAAAACAGTTTTGTAATATAATAAATTATGTTTTTGCTTATAGTTAAATAACTCTGATGTTTGAAATTCTTATTTAAATTTTATGGGATTTTAAAGCTATTATATTATTTGTTTTGAAATTTTAAAATTTTATGAAAACAAAAGCTGATTAATCTTATTTGTTTTGATCTACGAGTTTGATTATGATTGCTTTATGAATGAGTGATGTACTAAGATCAGAATGTGACATCTATCTCCATTAGTGGTGCCTTACATGATAAGAAATTCATACCCATTAGGTAGCGTGTAGCACCTTGATTTTGATAAAAAAAATTTAAGTTATTATATGATTTTTTTATTTAAATTTTAAATTTTATGAAAATAAAAGGTGATTAATCTAATTTGCCTCTGACCGACGAATGGACCGGGACAAACCCAACCAAGCCGACAGCATGCAATGCTTAACTCAGTCAGGTGTAGACTCGACACAAGCCCAAGACTCGGCCTGGCTTGGTCGGCCCAAGTGTGACATCGATTGGACGCAGGTTTGGTGCATGATCGACACCTATTCGACTCTAACTCAACGAGGGATTGACACGAGTGTAGTGGCGCTATGGGCTCGGCTTAGTCCAATGGACCAGAGCTGAGTCGACAACACAACCCAGTCAAGTGCGGCCTATCGGCTATGACTCGTTGGAAGCCAACATGACATAGCACACAACCAACATACTCACCCAAACTAAGTGCAATTTGCATGCATCATGTGTTGTTGGTGTGTCGGATCAAAGCTTAATCGGGTGCCTACACACAGATTGAGCCCAAATCTAAGTCTATAAAACCCTTTGTAGCTTTGGTTTCATCATAGATTTGGACTAAAGTTGGCCGATGGCATCTGTGGGTATTGTTTGAGTCGACCCAAGATTTTACTTTTCCCATTTCGATGTATACGGCATAGGTTGGCCCATTTTCTTTTGACTTGTTTTATGAGTTTGGCCCTAATTGATTCCTACTGAACTAATTTAGTTGATTTTGATCGGTTTCGAGTGCGTTCCTGAATTTATCTAGACCAATTTAAACTCATTTGACCCATATTAGACCTAATCAATTCTAAGTTATATGAAGTTATGGTGATTCAAAATTAATCTTAGTAGGATTATTAGTTGGTTAAATTAAATTTATTTGAATTCAGCTCGATTTGAATCGGTTGGACCAATTCAACTATAATTTAGTCCAATCAAGAGTTAATTGAGGTATGATTCTTGATGTTGATAGATCATGTCGAGGTTAATTTATAAGTTTTGTGGTGTCGAGGTTAATTTATAAGTTTTGTGGTGTCGAGGTTAATTTATAAGTTTTGTGGTGTCGAGGTTAATTTATAAGTTTTGTGGTGTCGAGGTTAATTTATAAGTTTTGTGGTGTCGAGGTTAATTTATAAGTTTTGTGGTGTCGAGGTTAATTTATAAGTTTTGTGGTGTCGAGGTTAATTTATAAGTTTTGTGGTGTCGAGGTTAATTTATAAGTTTTGTGGTGTCGAGGTTAATTTATAAGTTTTGTGGTGTCGAGGTTAATTTATAAGTTTTGTGGTGTCGAGGTTAATTTATAAGTTTTGTGGTGTCGAGGTTAATTTATAAGTTTTGTGGTGTCGAGGTTAATTTATAAGTTTTGTGGTGTCGAGGTTAATTTATAAGTTTTGTGGTGTCGAGGTTAATTTATAAGTTTTGTGGTGTCGAGGTTAATTTATAAGTTTTGTGGTGTCGAGGTTAATTTATAAGTTTTGTGGTGTCGAGGTTAATTATAAGTTTGATTATGATTTATTGATAGATGAATGATCTACTCGGATTTTCATTAGTCATGCCTCACATGGTAAAGCTTTAGGGCCAGCATAGGTGGGCAGCAGTTCATCGGATCGAATCCTATATATGATCCCTTTATTTTTTTTTTTAATGTATATATGTAATACCACCAACTTAAAACAAACATAGATATGAGATTGATGCAATAAAAAGATTTGAATGATCCCTCTTAATTATATGAGAGCCAATAAACTAAATAGTGATTCCCTTAAGGTTTAGCAGGCTGTCAGATGGATTCCTGCTAGTCATAGGTGCTCAACAAGCCAATCATGTGAGTGATGGCACGTATGACTTGACACGAAATCTTTTTGCTTATTATATTTTGACATTTATCACTTTATATTGTCCATTGCATATATGCATGTGTATATTATGATGTTTTTTGAGTTGTGCAATGGGAATCAGATCATGATAAGAATACGATAATGAGACCGATTCACCTTTAAACACAGATCCTAAATAATCCCGGTCATAGATTACTTGAGAGGGACATCGTGATAACTGGACAGACTAGTGTGCTGTATACCCGTCCATATGATGGATGCGGTTGGTCTCATAGCTACTCGTGTGGGAACACTAAGGATACAGTACAAGTGCTTATTGGAGAATGAGTTTACTTGATTGATCCGCTTACGGAATACTGGATGGTTGATGATAGCCTTATTGTCAGACAGTGATTCCGTAGTCCTAGTGGTGTATCTGGTCCTTAGACTTGAGACACCAAGGATGTCCTGTATGAGTGCTCCACTCTTTGATACCAGACTTATATGTTTGGATATCCCAGATCAAGTACAGTTGGTCATTGGGAGTGGCAATCGACCTTACGAGTACTATTGAGTGTCGATAGAGGATCATCCACTCTCAGCGTCTTGAGAAGAATATCCCATGTCTTCTTGCTCAGACAAATCCCTGGCTTGGGTCATTCGGGTTGAGAGAGAAAATGTTTTCCGGAGAATCCGATTAGAGCGAGACTCGAGTAGAAACCATATTGGTCTGACAGCACCATGCCCGATATATGGTCTTTGGGATATTAGATCGATGAGAGACTATAGGTATACGGTAACTGAGAACAGACAGGTCCAATGGATTAGATTCCCCTGTATCGTCTAGGGACTAGGGCATAGTGGCCTAGTACGTCCGTGGTCGATGAGTCGAGTGAATTATTATATAGATAATAATTCACTAAGCCAGAAGGAGTTCTGACAGCTATGACTCACGGCCAGCTCGATATTGGGCCTAAAGAGTCATACACATATGGTAGGCATTGCGATGAGTAGAGGTTCGGATATGAGATATCCGCCGGAGCCTCTATCTTATTGGATATCCAGTAAGTCCCTGAATTATTGGATCCCATGGACGAGATCCAATAAGAGTCCATGAGAGATTATTGGATAGAGATTTACTAATCTAAAGGCTTGGGTAATTGGATGCAGATCTAATACCCACTAAAGGAGGATCCATTATGGTTTGACAGGGAGCCTATATAAATAGGAGGGATTCAGAACCTCATAGGCCAGAGCCTTTACTTGCCTCTCCTATTCTCCCCCCCCACTCTCGACCTCAAACATGCCTAGAGTTTTGAGAAGCGTCGTCGCAGCCCTGTTGTGTGGATCACTCCTAGAGAGGAGGACGCTTGACTTCGTTCATATACAATCTCCCTATGTAACACAATCTATTCTATATGCAGTTTGTTTTGCGGATTTTTTGCGCACTTATCTTCGTACGACGATGAACATCTCTTTGGGAATAGGGGGTTTTGTTTTCTTGTTCTTCCACTGCGCATGTGATGTCGCCCCTAAGATTTTCCAACAATTCCTCGATATGCTATTGGAAGATCTATGTTTTCACTTTGGTGGATAAGAAATATTATTTTATCTGCTATTGGGAGTATGATATTAATTTCATCTACAATTGGGAGAGAATCTAGCCCAAGAGCATCTTTATTTGCTGTTAAGAGTATATTTTATTAGATACATACCCTCTCATATAAACATTGAAAAGTACAAACTTGCATCATCTCTAGATCCCTAGAGGATAAATGAATGATCTACTCGGATGAATGACCTACTCGGATCTTCATTAGTCATGCCTCACATGGTAAGAACTTTATGGCCATCACATGGTGGGTAGCATTCATCGGATCGAATCCCATATATGATCCCTTTATTATGATTTTTTTATTGTATATATGTAAAGCACCAACTCAAAACAAACATAAGATATGAGGTTGATACAATAAAAAGATTTGAAGGATCCCTCTTAATTATACAAGAGCCAATAAACTAAATAGTGATTCCCTTTAAGGTTTAGTAGGCTGTCAGATGGATTCCTTCATATGCTATTGGAAGATCTATGTTTTTACTTTGGTGGATAAGAAATATTATATTATCTGCTATTGGGAATATGATATGAATTTCATGGGAGAGAATTTAGTCCAAAAGTATCTTCATTTGATGTTAAGAGTATATTTTATTATATATATACTCTCTCACATAAAGATTGAAAAGTACATAAAGATCCCTAGAGGATAACCTTCTCTAGAATATAATATATTCTCATTTGCTGTTAATAGTATATTCTATCATATACATATCCTCTCACATAAATGCTGAAAAATATATACTAACATTCTCTCTATATCTTTAGAGGATAACATTCTTTAGAGACCCTAGATCCAACAGCACCTAAGGTGCTCTTACCATTTATCATATTCTGCATATACCTGAGAAATAAGAAAAAGTAAACCTTAAATTATTTTAGAATCGCAACATAGTATAATTTCATAGTTGTGTTGCATGCATTTTGTTCTCTAGATCGATCGATGATGAACAAAAAAAAAAAAGGTAGAAGTCGAATAACATTTAGGTAGGAATTCAAAGACTCTTTAATGTTCTTCTTCTGTCAACGAGACAAGACGAAGCGCGTCTTTAACTTACATCCGTTTAAAGGGCAGAAGGTGATATCGTAGTTAGCCCCCACACAGGAGAAGGTGCTGGTCCTATCATCATAAGCATAACTATATGCTTGAGGACATGCATTCCTGAAGATATGGGAGTAGTCGGTGGTGTTGCAAGTGTCCGGGCTACCGTACTGGCCCCTGCAGCAGTACTCGTCCGTGTTGAAGGCTAAGCATGCGCTCTTGCACCCCACCACGCGGGGGTCCGGCGCTGTTATCCGCAACTCCTGGGGGCACAGCACGTTGACGTTCACCGGGCACGACGTGCTGTTGCAATTCGGCCCCCCGCTGGGAACGACCAACACCGGCAAGTTGAAGCCGTCGACGCAGCTCACGTCGTAGAAATCCTTGCCTCCGTAGCCCTGCAGGGTGAACTCGATGAGCGTGGTCGGCGGCGCTCCTCCCGCCCCATTGCAGGCCACCGGCCAGTGACGCAGTCCCCGTTGTGCCGAGACCCTTTCCTCTCTCTCTCTCTCTCTCTCTCTCTCTCTCTCTCTCTCTCTCTCTCTCTCTCTCTCTCTCTCTCTCTCTCTCTCTCTCTCTCTCTCTCTCTCTCTCTCTCTCTCTCTCTCTCTCTCTCTCTCTCTCTCTCTCTCTCTCTCTCTCTCTCTCTCTCTCTCTCTCTCTCTCTCTCTCTCTCTCTCTCTCTCTCTCTCTCTCTCTCTCTCTCTCTCTCTCTCTCTCTCTCTCTCTCTCTCTCTCTCTCTCTCTCTCTCTCTCTCTCTCTCTCTCTCTCTCTCTCTCTCTCTCTCTCTCTCTCTCTCTCTCTCTCTCTCTCTCTCTCTCTCTCTCTCTCTCTCTCTCTCTCTCTCTCTCTCTCTCTCTCTCTCTCTCTCTCTCTCTCTCTCTCTCTCTCTCTCTCTCTCTCTCTCTCTCTCTCTCTCTCTCTCTCTCTCTCTCTCTCTCTCTCTCTCTCTCTCTCTCTCTCTCTCTCTCTCTCTCTCTCTCTCTCTCTCTCTCTCTCTCTCTCTCTCTCTCTCTCTCTCTCTCTCTCTCTCTCTCTCTCTCTCTCTCTCTCTCTCTCTCTCTCTCTCTCTCTCTCTCTCTCTCTCTCTCTCTCTCTCTCTCTCTCTCTCTCTCTCTCTCTCTCTCTCTCTCTCTCTCTCTCTCTCTCTCTCTCTCTCTCTCTCTCTCTCTCTCTCTCTCTCTCTCTCTCTCTCTCTCTCTCTCTCTCTCTCTCTCTCTCTCTCTCTCTCTCTCTCTCTCTCTCTCTCTCTCTCTCTCTCTCTCTCTCTCTCTCTCTCTCTCTCTCTCTCTCTCTCTCTCTCTCTCTCTCTCTCTCTCTCTCTCTCTCTCTCTCTCTCTCTCTCTCTCTCTCTCTCTCTCTCTCTCTCTCTCTCTCTCTCTCTCTCTCTCTCTCTCTCTCTCTCTCTCTCTCTCTCTCTCTCTCTCTCTCTCTCTCTCTCTCTCTCTCTCTCTCTCTCTCTCTCTCTCTCTCTCTCTCTCTCTCTCTCTCTCTCTCTCTCTCTCTCTCTCTCTCTCTCTCTCTCTCTCTCTCTCTCTCTCTCTCTCTCTCTCTCTCTCTCTCTCTCTCTCTCTCTCTCTCTCTCTCTCTCTCTCTCTCTCTCTCTCTCTCTCTCTCTCTCTCTCTCTCTCTCTCTCTCTCTCTCTCTCTCTCTCTCTCTCTCTCTCTCTCTCTCTCTCTCTCTCTCTCTCTCTCTCTCTCTCTCTCTCTCTCTCTCTCTCTCTCTCTCTCTCTCTCTCTCTCTCTCTCTCTCTCTCTCTCTCTCTCTCTCTCTCTCTCTCTCTCTCTCTCTCTCTCTCTCTCTCTCTCTCTCTCTCTCTCTCTCTCTCTCTCTCTCTCTCTCTCTCTCTCTCTCTCTCTCTCTCTCTCTCTCTCTCTCTCTCTCTCTCTCTCTCTCTCTCTCTCTCTCTCTCTCTCTCTCTCTCTCTCTCTCTCTCTCTCTCTCTCTCTCTCTCTCTCTCTCTCTCTCTCTCTCTCTCTCTCTCTCTCTCTCTCTCTCTCTCTCTCTCTCTCTCTCTCTCTCTCTCTCTCTCTCTCTCTCTCTCTCTCTCTCTCTCTCTCTCTCTCTCTCTCTCTCTCTCTCTCTCTCTCTCTCTCTCTCTCTCTCTCTCTCTCTCTCTCTCTCTCTCTCTCTCTCTCTCTCTCTCTCTCTCTCTCTCTCTCTCTCTCTCTCTCTCTCTCTCTCTCTCTCTCTCTCTCTCTCTCTCTCTCTCTCTCTCTCTCTCTCTCTCTCTCTCTCTCTCTCTCTCTCTCTCTCTCTCTCTCTCTCTCTCTCTCTCTCTCTCTCTCTCTCTCTCTCTCTCTCTCTCTCTCTCTCTCTCTCTCTCTCTCTCTCTCTCTCTCTCTCTCTCTCTCTCTCTCTCTCTCTCTCTCTCTCTCTCTCTCTCTCTCTCTCTCTCTCTCTCTCTCTCTCTCTCTCTCTCTCTCTCTCTCTCTCTCTCTCTCTCTCTCTCTTCTCTTCCTTTTCGATCTCTCTTTGCCTACACTATTCAATAGTGCGATCGTTCGTTTTCTCTTTCTTTCTGTCGTCGTCTCCATCCTTTAGGTAGAAAAAAAAAGAACAGACTACGTTCAAGAACAAACACATATGTTTGAACCATATAAGGTCACAAAGCATAGAAGCTCGTCCCAATCTTGGAACACGTTTGCCGAGCCCACAGCCGGCCTCCCCAGGCGGGTGGCGCATCCAGTGAAAAGGAGGCGCCACTGTCCAGCTGGAATCCGGTCTGGGAAAGAGCACCTTTGTCGGAATTGGCCAACGAGGCAGGCCAAATAGTGAAGGAGCAGTTGTTCTTGAAGCTAAAGGTGGCGGAGTGTGCGCCTGAAGAAGCATCAACAAGTATCATGCATGGACGAATGACATAACAATGTCAAGGGAAGGCATACATAGAACCAATGATCACGGACCTGAGATCAGGATGGCGACGAAGAAGGCGAGAGAGACGGTGCTGCGACTAAAGTTCTGCTTCGCCTGTGGGCGTCAAAGGGCAGAGGGGAAAGGCCAGTTTGAGCAAGTCATGTCGCAGCCAAATCTCAACATTGGTATGTAGCTGGTGCAGATCAGAGCCAGCTCGTGGGTTTTCTTCTTTGTTGTGTGTTTGTTACTCGAGTCGTGGGTCCAACCTAATTATCAGAATATTGCAGTGTTAGATTAATTAATCATTTTTTTTCTTTGAGAACATAACTCTAATTAAAATCAAATTGTTTTTTTGACCTGCAATGGCACTTTTTAACTCTTCACACGACACCTT
>CM017195.1:10159598-10209598 GCA_004837865.1 Musa balbisiana | reverse complement strand
CTGAAGAAGTTAGGCTATATTTTCTCTACCCTGAAATATGTTAATCTGATATTATCTGAATTATTCATGATTATTGAACTTATAATTTTAAAAACACTAGTTATTGATATTAATTCATGAAAAACAGTTTGTAATATAATAAATTATGTTTTTGCTTTAGTTAAATAACTCTATCGGCTCATGTGTGACATCGATTGGACACAGGTTTGGTGCATGATCGACACCTATTAGACTCTAGTGTAGTGGCGCTATGGGCTCGGCTTAATCCAATGGACCAAAGCTGAGTCGACAACACAACCTAGTCAAGTGAGGCCTACCGACTATGACTCATTGGAAGCCAATATGACGTAGCACACAACCAATATATTCACCAAAACTAAGTGCAATTTGCATGCATCATGTGTTGTTGGTGTGTCGGATCAAAGCTTAACCGGGTGCCTACATACATATTGAGCCCAAATCCGAGTCTATAAAACCATTTGTAGCTTTGGTTTCATCATAGATTTGGACTAAAGTTGGCCGATGGCATATGTGGGTATTGTTTGAGTCGACCCAAGATTTTACTTTTCCCATTTCAATATATACGACATAGGTTGGCCCATTTTGTTTTGATCTACGAGTTTGATTATGATTGCTTTATGAATGAGTGATCTACTAAGATCATATGAAGGTGACATCTATCTCCATTAGTGGTGCCTTACATGATAAGAACTTCATACCCATTATGTAGCGTGTAGCACCTTGATTTTGATAAAAAAAATTTAAGTTATTATATGATTTTTTATTTAAATTTTAAATTTTATGAAAATAAAAGGGGAATAATCTAATTTGTGTCTGACCGATGAATGGACCGGGACAAACCCAACTAAGTCGACAGTATGCAATGCTTGACTCAGCCAATCGTAGACTCGACACAAGCCCGAATCGACATGGCTTGGTCGGCTCATGTGTGACATCGATTGGACACAGGTTTGGTGCATGATCGACACCTATTAGACTCTAGTGTAGTGGCGCTATGGGCTCGGCTTAATCCAATGGACCAAAGCTGAGTCGACAACACAACCTAGTCAAGTGAGGCCTACCGACTATGACTCATTGGAAGCCAATATGACGTAGCACACAACCAATATATTCACCAAAACTAAGTGCAATTTGCATGCATCATGTGTTGTTGGTGTGTCGGATCAAAGCTTAACCGGGTGCCTACATACATATTGAGCCCAAATCCGAGTCTATAAAACCATTTGTAGCTTTGGTTTCATCATAGATTTGGACTAAAGTTGGCCGATGGCATATGTGGGTATTGTTTGAGTCGACCCAAGATTTTACTTTTCCCATTTCAATATATACGACATAGGTTGGCCCATTTTGTTTTGACTTGTTTTATGAGTTTAGCCCTAATTGATTCCTACTGAACCAATTTAGTTGATTTTGATCGGTTTAGAGTGCTTCTAAATTGATCTAGACCAATTTAAACTCATTTGACCCATATTAGACCTAATCAATTCTAAGTTAGATGAAGTTACGGTGATTCAAAATTAATCTTATGAGGATTATTAGTTGGTTAAATTAAATTTATTTGAATTAAGCTCGATTTGAATCGGTTGGACCAATTCAACTATGATTTAGGCCAATCAAGAGTTAATTGAGGTACGATTCTTGATGATGGTAGATCATTTATAAGTTTTGAGGTGTCGAGGTTAATTTATAAGTTTGATTATGATTTCTTGATAGATGAATGATCTACTCGGATCTTCATTAGTCATGCCTCACATGGTAAGAACATTAGGGCCATCACATGGTGGATAGCATTCATCGGATCGAATCCCATATATGATCCCTTTATCATTATTTTTTTTAATGTATATATGTAATAGCACCAACTTAAAACAAACATAAGATATGAGATTGATACAATAAAAAGATTTGAATGATCCCTCTTAATTATATGAGAGCCAATAAACTAAATAGTGATTCCTTTTATGGTTTAGCAGGTTGTCAGATGGATTCCTACTAGTCATAGGTGCCCAACAAGCCAATCACGTGAGTAATGACACGTATGACTTGACACGAATTCTTTTTGCTTATTATATTTTGACATTTATCACTTTATATTGTTCGTTACATATATGCATGTATATATTATGATGTTTTTGGATCTGTGCAATGAGAATCAGATCATGATGAGATCACGATAATGAGACCGATTCACCTTTAAACACATATTCTAAATAATTCCGGTCATAGGTTACTCGAGAGGGACATCGTGATAACCAGACAGACTGGTCTACTGTAAACCCGTCCATATGATAGATGTAGCTGGTCTCATAACTGCTCGTGTGGGAATACTAGGGATACAATACAGGTGCTCATTGGAGAATAAGTTCACTGATTGATCCGCTTACGGAATACTTGATGGTTGATGATGCCTTATTATCAGATAGCGATTCCATAGTCCTAGTGGTGTATCTGGTCCTTAGACTTGAGACACCAAGGATGTCCTATATGAGTGCTCCACTCTTTGATGCCAGACTTATAGGTTTGTATGTCCCAGATCTAGTACAACTAGTCATTCGGAGTGGTAGTCGACCTTACGAGGGCTATTGAGTGTTGATAGAGGATCATCCACTCTCGGCGTCATACAAGGAATATCCCATGTGTTCTTGCTCAGACAAATCCCTGGCCAGGGTCATTCGGGTTAAGAGAGAAAAAGTTTCCGGGAGAATCCGATTAGAGCAAGACTGGAGTAGAAACCGTATGGTTCTGACAGCATCATGCCCGATATATGGTCTCTGGGATATTAGATAGATGAGAGACTATAGGTATACGGTAACTGAGGACAGAAGGTCCAATGGATTGGATTCTCCTATATCATCTGGAGACTACGGCGTAGTAGCCTAGTACGTCCGTAGTCGACGAGTCGAGTGAATTATTACAAAGATTATTATTCACTGAGCCAAAAGGAGTTCTGACATCTATGACTCACGACCAGCTCGATATTGGGCCTAAATGGTCACACACATATAGTAGGCATTGTGATGAGTAGAGGTTCGGATATGAGATATCCGTCGGAGCCCTATCTTATTGAATATCTAATAAGTCTCTGAATTATTGGATCCCATGGACGAGATCCAATAAGAGCCCATGAGAGATTATTGGATAGAGATTCACTAATCTAAAAGGCTTGGGTAATTAGATGTAGATCTAATACCCACTAGGGGAGGATCCATTATGGTTTGACAGGGAGCCAATATAAATAGGAGGGATTCGGAGCCTCATACGCTAGAGCCTTTGCTTGCCGCTCCTATTCTCCAACCCCCACCTTGTCCACCTCAGAGCAGGCCTACAGTTTTGAGGAGCGTCGTCGCAGCCCTGCTGTGTGGATCACTCCCAGAGAGGAGGACGCTTGACTTCGTTCACCCTCTCCTAGAGATCTACAAGGAAACATGGATATACAATCTCCCTAGGTAACACAATCTATTCTATATGCAGTTTGTTTTGCGGATTTTTTGCGTACCAATCTTCGTATGACGATGAACATCTCTTTGGGAATAGGGGGTTTTGTTTTCTTGTTATTCCGATGTCGCCCCTAAGATTTCCTAACAATTCCTCGATATGCTATTGGAAGATCTATGTTTTTACTTTAGTGGATAAGAAATATTATTTTATCTGCTATTGGGAGTATGATATGAATTTCATCTACAATTGGGAGAGAATCTAGCCCAAGAGCATCTTCATTTGCAGTTAAGAATATATTTTATTAGATACATACCCTCTCACATAAACATTGAAAAATACAAACTTGCATCATTGTAGATCCCTAGAGGATAACCTTCTCTAGAATATAATATATTCTCATTTGCTGTTAAGAGTATATTCTATCATATACATATACTCTCACATAAATGCTGAAAAATATATACTAGCATTCTCTCTATAGGATAACATTCTAGACCCTAGATCCAACAGCACCTAAGGTGCTCTTACCATTTATCATATTCTGCATATACTTGAGAAATAAGAAAAAGTAAACCTTAAATTATTTTAGAATCGCAACATAGTATAATTTCATAGTTGTGTTGCATGCATTCTGTTCTCTAGATCGATCGATGATGAACAAAAAAAAAAAGGTAGAAGTCGAATAACATTTAGGTAGGAATTCAAGGACTCTTTTAATGTTCTTCTTCTGTCAACGAGACAAGACGAAGCGCGTCTTTAACTTACATCCGTTTAAAGGGCAGAAGGTGATATCGTAGTTAGCCCCCACACAGGAGAAGGTGCTGGTCCTATCATCATAAGCATAACTATATGCTTGAGGACATGCATTCTTGAAGATCTGGGAGTAGTCGGTGGTGTTGCAAGTGTCCGGGCTACCGTACTGGCCCCTGCAGCAGTACTCGTCCGTGTTGAAGGCTAAGCATGCGCTCTTGCACCCCACCACGCGGGGGTCCGGCGCTGTTATCCGCAACTCCTGGGGGCACAGCACGTCGACGTTCACCAGGCACGACGTGCTGTTGCAATTCGGCCCCCCGCTGGGAACGACCAACACCGGCAAGTTGAAGCCGTCGACGCAGCTCACGTCGTAGAAATCCTTGCCTCCGTAGCCCTGCAGGGTGAACTCGATGAGCGTGGTCGGCGGCGCTCCTCCCGCCCCATTGCAGGCCACCTGCCCAGTGCCGCAGTCCCCGGTGATGCACGAGAATTTGCCCGCCGAGTCGGTGGAACACGTTTGCCGAGCCCACAGCCGGCCTCCCCAGGCGGGTGGCGCATCCAGTGAAAAGGAGGCGCCACTGTCCAGCTGGAATCCGGTCTGGGAAAGAGCACCTTTGTCGGAATTGGCCAACGAGGCAGGCCAAATAGTGAAGGAGCAGTTGTTCTTGAAGCTAAAGGTGGCGGAGTGTGCGCCTGAAGAAGCATCAACAAGTATCATGCATGGACGAATGACATAACAATGTCAAGGGAAGGCATACATAGAACCAATGATCACGGACCTGAGATCAGGATGGCGACGAAGAAGGCGAGAGAGACGGTGCTGCGACTAAAGTTCTGCTTCGCCTGTGGGCGTCAAAGGGCAGAGGGGAAAGGCCAGTTTGAGCAAGTCATGTCGCAGCCAAATCTCAACTTTGGTATGTAGCTGGTGCAGATCAGAGCCAGCTCGTGGGTTTTCTTCTTTTGTTGTGTGTTTGTTACTCGAGTCGTGGGTCCAACCTAATTATCAGAATATTGCAGTGTTAGATTAATTAATCATTTTTTTTCTTTGAGAACATAACTCTAATTAAAATCAAATTGTTTTTTTGACCTGCAATGGCACTTTTTTAACTCTTCACACGACACCCTTGAGATCAATGCATCAGCTCAACCAGTACGAAGACATAACGTTCGAATCTACGACCACTGCGGGCCGAGGCCTGCGGAGCTGCGGCCTTGTGGGCAGTGGGTTTCGGTTTCTTTCCGCTGCATTCTTTCATTTGCGACCACTACTATCTGTTCTTTCTCGTCCGATCATCAAATCTCCCTTTCCTCTCTCTCTCTCTTCTCTTCCTTTTCGATCTCTCTTTGCCTACACTATTCAATAGTGCGATCGTTCGTTTTCTCTTTCTTTCTGTCGTCGTCTCCATCCTTTAGGTGGAAAAAAAAAGAACAGACTACGTTCAAGAACAAACACATATGTTTGAAGCATATAAGGTCACAAAGCATAGAAGCTCGTCCCAATCTTGGCGTCAACGTATCCACGAAAGGTGAGCCGGCCATCTTGTTGTTCTGTTCTTGTCGGATTATAATTTTCTACTTATTTATCTTATTGTATAGTTTAACAATGTTGGCCAGCCCATGGCCAACATTAGTTCAACCCATAGTAGGCTTTAACAGCCCATAGCCTACTTTCATTATTAACCTAAATCTAGATCTAATAAATGGGGTGTGGTGGTTACGAAAAAAGATCATCCAATACAAAAACTGTTCTCAATCATCCAATCCAAACCAGTATTCTCATCTCATGTTAGATCAGATCTATAGTAGATTCTTGCTAAAATTACTTGGAGAGATTTGGATATTGTGCACAGTGACATAATCCTTTTATCTTAGTTATTCTTTATAATTGTTGCTCGGGTTTTGGGTAAGAGACTTTGAGATTTATATATTCATTATTATTATAGTGAATTTTCTCTAGTTTACTATGTGATTTTTATCACATAAATCTTGATGTTCTATTTGACCGTGATTTTCATTTAATTTTGCTATGTGTTACCATATATTATATTTGTTCGTTCCTTTGTTTATGTCATCAGACAGCCAACGTGTTGTATGCTTTTTGTTCCCTAGAAATGATCCATGTCCAAAGCAAGAAAGATGGAAGTCAAATGACACGAATAGAACTTTGAAACTCTTCTTTATTTTTGCTCTCTCTCGAGAGCCAAAGCGAGATAAGAAGAAGCTTGTGATAGATGTACGTTGGTTTCAAGGGCAGTAGGTGATATCGTAATTAGCCCCCACGCAGGTGAAGGTGCTGCTCTTGTCGTCATAAGCATAACTATAAGCTTGAGGACACGCATCCTTGAACATCTTGGAGTAGCTGGTGGGCTTGCATGTGTCCGGGCTNTTATTATTATTATTATTATTATTATTATTATTATTATTATTATTATTATTATTATTATTATTATTATTATTATTATTATTATTATTATTATTATTATTATTATTATTATTATTATTATTATTATTATTATTATTATTATTATTATTATTATTATTATTATTATTATTATTATTATTATTATTATTATTATTATTATTATTATTATTATTATTATTATTATTATTATTATTATTATTATTATTATTATTATTATTATTATTATTATTATTATTATTATTATTATTATTATTATTATTATTATTATTATTATTATTATTATTATTATTATTATTATTATTATTATTATTATTATTATTATTATTATTATTATTATTATTATTATTATTATTATTATTATTATTATTATTATTATTATTATTATTATTATTATTATTATTATTATTATTATTATTATTATTATTATTATTATTATTATTATTATTATTATTATTATTATTATTATTATTATTATTATTATTATTATTATTATTATTATTATTATTATTATTATTATTATTATTATTATTATTATTATTATTATTATTATTATTATTATTATTATTATTATTATTATTATTATTATTATTATTATTATTATTATTATTATTATTATTATTATTATTATTATTATTATTATTATTATTATTATTATTATTATTATTATTATTATTATTATTATTATTATTATTATTATTATTATTATTATTATTATTATTATTATTATTATTATTATTATTATTATTATTATTATTATTATTATTATTATTATTATTATTATTATTATTATTATTATTATTATTATTATTATTATTATTATTATTATTATTATTATTATTATTATTATTATTATTATTATTATTATTATTATTATTATTATTATTATTATTATTATTATTATTATTATTATTATTATTATTATTATTATTATTATTATTATTATTATTATTATTATTATTATTATTATTATTATTATTATTATTATTATTATTATTATTATTATTATTATTATTATTATTATTATTATTATTATTATTATTATTATTATTATTATTATTATTATTATTATTATTATTATTATTATTATTATTATTATTATTATTATTATTATTATTATTATTATTATTATTATTATTATTATTATTATTATTATTATTATTATTATTATTATTATTATTATTATTATTATTATTATTATTATTATTATTATTATTATTATTATTATTATTATTATTATTATTATTATTATTATTATTATTATTATTATTATTATTATTATTATTATTATTATTATTATTATTATTATTATTATTATTATTATTATTATTATTATTATTATTATTATTATTATTATTATTATTATTATTATTATTATTATTATTATTATTATTATTATTATTATTATTATTATTATTATTATTATTATTATTATTATTATTATTATTATTATTATTATTATTATTATTATTATTATTATTATTATTATTATTATTATTATTATTATTATTATTATTATTATTATTATTATTATTATTATTATTATTATTATTATTATTATTATTATTATTATTATTATTATTATTATTATTATTATTATTATTATTATTATTATTATTATTATTATTATTATTATTATTATTATTATTATTATTATTATTATTATTATTATTATTATTATTATTATTATTATTATTATTATTATTATTATTATTATTATTATTATTATTATTATTATTATTATTATTATTATTATTATTATTATTATTATTATTATTATTATTATTATTATTATTATTATTATTATTATTATTATTATTATTATTATTATTATTATTATTATTATTATTATTATTATTATTATTATTATTATTATTATTATTATTATTATTATTATTATTATTATTATTATTATTATTATTATTATTATTATTATTATTATTATTATTATTATTATTATTATTATTATTATTATTATTATTATTATTATTATTATTATTATTATTATTATTATTATTATTATTATTATTATTATTATTATTATTATTATTATTATTATTATTATTATTATTATTATTATTATTATTATTATTATTATTATTATTATTATTATTATTATTATTATTATTATTATTATTATTATTATTATTATTATTATTATTATTATTATTATTATTATTATTATTATTATTATTATTATTATTATTATTATTATTATTATTATTATTATTATTATTATTATTATTATTATTATTATTATTATTATTATTATTATTATTATTATTATTATTATTATTATTATTATTATTATTATTATTATTATTATTATTATTATTATTATTATTATTATTATTATTATTATTATTATTATTATTATTATTATTATTATTATTATTATTATTATTATTATTATTATTATTATTATTATTATTATTATTATTATTATTATTATTATTATTATTATTATTATTATTATTATTATTATTATTATTATTATTATTATTATTATTATTATTATTATTATTATTATTATTATTATTATTATTATTATTATTATTATTATTATTATTATTATTATTATTATTATTATTATTATTATTATTATTATTATTATTATTATTATTATTATTATTATTATTATTATTATTATTATTATTATTATTATTATTATTATTATTATTATTATTATTATTATTATTATTATTATTATTATTATTATTATTATTATTATTATTATTATTATTATTATTATTATTATTATTATTATTATTATTATTATTATTATTATTATTATTATTATTATTATTATTATTATTATTATTATTATTATTATTATTATTATTATTATTATTATTATTATTATTATTATTATTATTATTATTATTATTATTATTATTATTATTATTATTATTATTATTATTATTATTATTATTATTATTATTATTATTATTATTATTATTATTATTATTATTATTATTATTATTATTATTATTATTATTATTATTATTATTATTATTATTATTATTATTATTATTATTATTATTATTATTATTATTATTATTATTATTATTATTATTATTATTATTATTATTATTATTATTATTATTATTATTATTATTATTATTATTATTATTATTATTATTATTATTATTATTATTATTATTATTATTATTATTATTATTATTATTATTATTATTATTATTATTATTATTATTATTATTATTATTATTATTATTATTATTATTATTATTATTATTATTATTATTATTATTATTATTATTATTATTATTATTATTATTATTATTATTATTATTATTATTATTATTATTATTATTATTATTATTATTATTATTATTATTATTATTATTATTATTATTATTATTATTATTATTATTATTATTATTATTATTATTATTATTATTATTATTATTATTATTATTATTATTATTATTATTATTATTATTATTATTATTATTATTATTATTATTATTATTATTATTATTATTATTATTATTATTTTTTTTTAATGTATATATGTAATAGCACCAACTTAAAACAAACATAAGATATGAGATTGATACAATCAAGAGTTAATTGAGGTACGATTCTTGATGATGGTAGATCATTTATAAGTTTTGAGGTGTCGAGGTTAATTTATAAGTTTTGAGGTGTCGAGGTTAATTTATAAGTTTTGAGGTGTCGAGGTTAATTTATAAGTTTTGAGGTGTCGAGGTTAATTTATAAGTTTTGAGGTGTCGAGGTTAATTTATAAGTTTTGAGGTGTCGAGGTTAATTTATAAGTTTTGAGGTGTCGAGGTTAATTTATAAGTTTTGAGGTGTCGAGGTTAATTTATAAGTTTTGAGGTGTCGAGGTTAATTTATAAGTTTTGAGGTGTCGAGGTTAATTTATAAGTTTTGAGGTGTCGAGGTTAATTTATAAGTTTTGAGGTGTCGAGGTTAATTTATAAGTTTTGAGGTGTCGAGGTTAATTTATAAGTTTTGAGGTGTCGAGGTTAATTTATAAGTTTTGAGGTGTCGAGGTTAATTTATAAGTTTTGAGGTGTCGAGGTTAATTTATAAGTTTTGAGGTGTCGAGGTTAATTTATAAGTTTTGAGGTGTCGAGGTTAATTTATAAGTTTTGAGGTGTCGAGGTTAATTTATAAGTTTTGAGGTGTCGAGGTTAATTTATAAGTTTTGAGGTGTCGAGGTTAATTTATAAGTTTTGAGGTGTCGAGGTTAATTTATAAGTTTTGAGGTGTCGAGGTTAATTTATAAGTTTTGAGGTGTCGAGGTTAATTTATAAGTTTTGAGGTGTCGAGGTTAATTTATAAGTTTTGAGGTGTCGAGGTTAATTTATAAGTTTTGAGGTGTCGAGGTTAATTTATAAGTTTTGAGGTGTCGAGGTTAATTTATAAGTTTGATTATGATTTCTTGATAGATGAATGATCTACTCGGATCTTCATTAGTCATGCCTCACATGGTAAGAACATTAGGGCCATCACATGGTGGATAGCATTCATCGGATCGAATCCCATATATGATCCCTTTATCATTATTTTTTTTAATGTATATATGTAATAGCACCAACTTAAAACAAACATAAGATATGAGATTGATACAATAAAAAGATTTGAATGATCCCTCTTAATTATATGAGAGCCAATAAACTAAATAGTGATTCCTTTTATGGTTTAGCAGGTTGTCAGATGGATTCCTACTAGTCATAGGTGCCCAACAAGCCAATCACGTGAGTAATGACACGTATGACTTGACACGAATTCTTTTTGCTTATTATATTTTGACATTTATCACTTTATATTGTTCGTTACATATATGCATGTATATATTATGATGTTTTTGGATCTGTGCAATGAGAATCAGATCATGATGAGATCACGATAATGAGACCGATTCACCTTTAAACACATATTCTAAATAATTCCGGTCATAGGTTACTCGAGAGGGACATCGTGATAACCAGACAGACTGGTCTACTGTAAACCCGTCCATATGATAGATGTAGCTGGTCTCATAACTGCTCGTGTGGGAATACTAGGGATACAATACAGGTGCTCATTGGAGAATAAGTTCACTGATTGATCCGCTTACGGAATACTTGATGGTTGATGATGCCTTATTATCAGATAGCGATTCCATAGTCCTAGTGGTGTATCTGGTCCTTAGACTTGAGACACCAAGGATGTCCTATATGAGTGCTCCACTCTTTGATGCCAGACTTATAGGTTTGTATGTCCCAGATCTAGTACAACTAGTCATTCGGAGTGGTAGTCGACCTTACGAGGGCTATTGAGTGTTGATAGAGGATCATCCACTCTCGGCGTCATACAAGGAATATCCCATGTGTTCTTGCTCAGACAAATCCCTGGCCAGGGTCATTCGGGTTAAGAGAGAAAAAGTTTCCGGGAGAATCCGATTAGAGCAAGACTGGAGTAGAAACCGTATGGTTCTGACAGCATCATGCCCGATATATGGTCTCTGGGATATTAGATAGATGAGAGACTATAGGTATACGGTAACTGAGGACAGAAGGTCCAATGGATTGGATTCTCCTATATCATCTGGAGACTACGGCGTAGTAGCCTAGTACGTCCGTAGTCGACGGAGTCGAGGTGAATTATTACAAGATTATTATTCACTGAGCCAAAGGAGTTTGACATCTATGACTCACGACCAGCTCGATATTGGGCCTAAAGGGTCACACACATATAGTAGGCATTGTGATGAGTAGAGGTTCGGATATGAGATATCCGTCGGAGCCCTATCTTATTGAATATCTAATAAGTCTCTGAATTATTGGATCCCATGGATGAGATCCAATAAGAGCCCATGAGAGATTATTGGATAGAGATTCACTAATCTAAAAGCTTGGGTAATTGGATGTAGATCTAATACCCACTAGGGGAGGATCCATTATGGTTTGACAGGGAGCCAATATAAATAGGAGGGATTCGGAGCCTCATACGCTAGAGCCTTTGCTTGCCGCTCCTATTCTCCAACCCCCACCTTGTCCACCTCAGAGCAGGCCTACAGTTTTGAGGAGCGTCGTCGCAGCCCTGCTGTGTGGATCACTCCCAGAGAGGAGGACGCTTGACTTCGTTCACCCTCCTAGAGATCTACAAGGAAACATGGATATACAATCTCCCTAGGTAACACAATCTATTCTATATGCCGTTTGTTTACAGATTTTTTTGCGTACCAATCTTCGTATGACGATGAACATCTCTTTGGGAATAGGGGGTTTTGTTTCTTGTTATTCCGATGTCGCCCCTAAGATTTCCTAACAATTCCTCGATATGCCTATTGGAAGATCTATGTTTTTACTTTAGTGGATAAGAAATATTATTTTATCTGCTATTGGGAGTATGATATGAATTTCATCTACAATTGGAGAGAATCTAGCCCAAGAGCATCTTCATTTGCAGTTAAGAATATATTTTATTAGATACATACCCTCTCACATAAACATTGAAAAATACAAACTTGCATCATCCGTAGATCCCTAGAGGATAACCTTCTCTAGAATATAACTATATTCTCATTTGCTGTTAAGAGTATATTCTATCATATACATATACTCTCACATAAATGCTGAAAAATATATACTAGCATTCTCTCTATAGGATAACATCTAGACCCTAGATCCAACAGCACCTAAGGTGCTCTTACCATTTATCATATTCTGCATATACTGAGAAATAAGAAAAAGTAAACCTTAAATTATTTTAGAATCGCACACATAGTATAATTTCATAGTTGTGTTGCATGCATTCTGTTCTCTAGATCGATCGATGATGAACAAAAAAAAAAGGTAGAAGTCGAATAACATTTAGGTAGGAATTCAAGGACTCTTTTAATGTTCTTCTTCTGTCAACGAGACAAGACGAAGCGCGTCTTTAACTTACATCCGTTTAAAGGGCAGAAGGTGATATCGAGTTAACCCCCACACAGGAGAAGGTGCTGGTCCTATCATCATAAGCATAACTATATGCTTGAGGGACATGCATTCTTGAAGATCTGGGAGTAGTCGGTGGTGTTGCAAGTGTCCGGGCTACCGTACTGGCCCCTGCAGCAGTACTCGTCCGTGTTGAAGGCTAAGCATGCGCTCTTGCACCCCACCACGCGGGGGTCCGGCGCTGTTATCCGCAACTCCTGGGTGCACAGCACGTCGACGTTCACCAGGCACGACGTGCTGTTGCAATTCGGCCCCCCGCTGGGAACGACCAACACCGGCAAGTTGAAGCCGTCGACGCAGCTCACGTCGTAGAAATCCTTGCCTCCGTAGCCCTGCAGGGTGAACTCGATGAGCGTGGTCGGCGGCGCTCCTCCCGCCCCATTGCAGGCCACCTGCCAGTGCCGCAGTCCCCGGTGATGCACGAGAATTTGGCCCGCCGAGTCGGTGGAACACGTTTGCCGAGCCCACAGCCGGCCTCCCAGGCGGGTGGCGCATCCAGTGAAAAGGAGGCGCCACTGTCCAGCTGGAATCCGGTCTGGGAAAGAGCACCTTTGTCGGAATTGGCCAACGAGGCAGGCCAAATAGTGAAGGAGCAGTTGTTCTTGAAGCTAAAGGTGGCGGATAGTGTGCGCCTGAAGAAGCATCAACAAGTATCATGCATGGACGAATGACATACAATGTCAAGGGAAGGCATACATAGAACCAATGATCACGGACCTGAGATCAGGATGGCGACGAAGAAGGCGAGAGAGACGGTGCTGCGACTAAGTTCTGCTTCGCCTGTGGGCGTCAAGGGCAGAGGGGAAAGGCCAGTTGAGCAAGTCATGTCGCAGCCAAATCTCAACTTTGGTATGTAGCTGGTGCAGATCAGAGCCAGCTCGTGGGTTTTCTTCTTTTGTTGTGTGTTTGTTACTCGAGTCGTGGGTCCCAACCTAATTATCAGAATATTGCAGTGTTAGATTAATTAATCATTTTTTTTTCTTTGAGAACATAACTCTAATTAAAATCAAATTGTTTTTTTGACCTGCAATGGCACTTTTTTAACTCTTCACACGACACCCTTGAGATCAATGCATCAGCTCAACCAGTACGAAGACATAACGTTCGAATCTACGACCACTGCGGGCCGAGGCCTGCGGAGCTGCGGCCTTGTGGGCAGTGGGTTTCGGTTTCTTTCCGCTGCATTCTTTCATTTGCGACCACTACTATCTCTCTCTCTCTCTCTCTCTCTCTCTCTCTCTCTCTCTCTCTCTCTCTCTCTCTCTCTCTCTCTCTCTCTCTCTCTCTCTCTCTCTCTCTCTCTCTCTCTCTCTCTCTCTCTCTCTCTCTCTCTCTCTCTCTCTCTCTCTCTCTCTCTCTCTCTCTCTCTCTCTCTCTCTCTCTCTCTCTCTCTCTCTCTCTCTCTCTCTCTCTCTCTCTCTCTCTCTCTCTCTCTCTCTCTCTCTCTCTCTCTCTCTCTCTCTCTCTCTCTCTCTCTCTCTCTCTCTCTCTCTCTCTCTCTCTCTCTCTCTCTCTCTCTCTCTCTCTCTCTCTCTCTCTCTCTCTCTCTCTCTCTCTCTCTCTCTCTCTCTCTCTCTCTCTCTCTCTCTCTCTCTCTCTCTCTCTCTCTCTCTCTCTCTCTCTCTCTCTCTCTCTCTCTCTCTCTCTCTCTCTCTCTCTCTCTCTCTCTCTCTCTCTCTCTCTCTCTCTCTCTCTCTCTCTCTCTCTCTCTCTCTCTCTCTCTCTCTCTCTCTCTCTCTCTCTCTCTCTCTCTCTCTCTCTCTCTCTCTCTCTCTCTCTCTCTCTCTCTCTCTCTCTCTCTCTCTCTCTCTCTCTCTCTCTCTCTCTCTCTCTCTCTCTCTCTCTCTCTCTCTCTCTCTCTCTCTCTCTCTCTCTCTCTCTCTCTCTCTCTCTCTCTCTCTCTCTCTCTCTCTCTCTCTCTCTCTCTCTCTCTCTCTCTCTCTCTCTCTCTCTCTCTCTCTCTCTCTCTCTCTCTCTCTCTCTCTCTCTCTCTCTCTCTCTCTCTCTCTCTCTCTCTCTCTCTCTCTCTCTCTCTCTCTCTCTCTCTCTCTCTCTCTCTCTCTCTCTCTCTCTCTCTCTCTCTCTCTCTCTCTCTCTCTCTCTCTCTCTCTCTCTCTCTCTCTCTCTCTCTCTCTCTCTCTCTCTCTCTCTCTCTCTCTCTCTCTCTCTCTCTCTCTCTCTCTCTCTCTCTCTCTCTCTCTCTCTCTCTCTCTCTCTCTCTCTCTCTCTCTCTCTCTCTCTCTCTCTCTCTCTCTCTCTCTCTCTCTCTCTCTCTCTCTCTCTCTCTCTCTCTCTCTCTCTCTCTCTCTCTCTCTCTCTCTCTCTCTCTTCTCTTCCTTTTCGATCTCTCTTTGCCTACACTATTCAATAGTGCGATCGTTCGTTTTCTCTTTCTTTCTGTCGTCGTCTCCATCCTTTAGGTGGAAAAAAAAAAGAACAGACTACGTTCAAGAACAAACACATATGTTTGAAGCATATAAGGTCACAAAGCATAGAAGCTCGTCCCAATCTTGGCGTCAACGTATCCACGAAAGGTGAGCCGGCCATCTTGTTGTTCTGTTCTTGTCGGATTATAATTTTCTACTTATTTATCTTATTGTATAGTTTAACAATGTTGGCCAGCCCATGGCCAACATTAGTTCAACCCATAGTAGGCTTTAACAGCCCATAGCCTACTTTCATTATTAACCTAAATCTAGATCTAATAAATGGGGTGTGGTGGTTACGAAAAAAGATCATCCAATACAAAAACTGTTCTCAATCATCCAATCCAAACCAGTATTCTCATCTCATGTTAGATCAGATCTATAGTAGATTCTTGCTAAAATTACTTGGAGAGATTTTGGATATTGTGCACAGTGACATAATCCTTTTATCTTAGTTATTCTTTATAATTGTTGCTCGGGTTTTGGGTAAGAGACTTTGAGATTTATATATTCATTATTATTATAGTGAATTTTCTCTAGTTTACTATGTGATTTTTATCACATAAATCTTGATGTTCTATTTGACCGTGATTTTCATTTAATTTTGCTATGTGTTACCATATATTTATATTTGTTCGTTCCTTTGTTTATGTCATCAGACAGCCAACGTGTTGTATGCTTTTTGTTCCCTAGAAATGATCCATGTCCAAAGCAAGAAAGATGGAAGTCAAATGACACGAATAGAACTTTGAAACTCTTCTTTTATTTTTGCTCTCTCTCGAGAGCCAAAGCGAGATAAGAAGAAGCTTGTGATAGATGTACGTTGGTTTCAAGGGCAGTAGGTGATATCGTAATTAGCCCCCACGCAGGTGAAGGTGCTGCTCTTGTCGTCATAAGCATAACTATAAGCTTGAGGACACGCATCCTTGAACATCTTGGAGTAGCTGGTGGGCTTGCATGTGTCCGGGCTACCGTACTGGCCCCTGCAGCAGTACTCGTCCGTGTCGAAGGCTAAGCATGCGCTCTTGCACCCCACCACGCTCCCGTCCGGCGCCACCATCTGCAACTCCGCGGGGCACCGCGCGTTGATGTTCGTCCGGCACGACGTGCTGTCGCAGTTCGACCCCCCGCTGGGAACGACCGACACCGGCACGTTGAAGCCGTCGACGCAGCTCACGTCGTAGAAATCCTTGCCTCCGTCGCCCTGCAGGGTGAACTCGACGAGCGTGGTCGGCGGCGCTCCTCCCGCCCCATTGCACGCCACCTGCCCAGTGCCGCAGTCCCCGGAGAGGCACGAGAATCTACCGGACGAGTCGGTGGAACATCTTTGCCGAGCCCACAGCCGGCCTCCCCAGGCGGGTGGCGCATCCAGTGAAAAGGAGGCGCCACTGTCCAGCTGGAATCCGGTCTGGGAAAGAGCACCTTTGTCGGAATTGGCCAGCGAGGCAGGCCAAACAGGGTCGGGGCAGTTGTTCTTGAAGTTAAAGGTGGTGGAGTGCGCGCCTGAAGAAGCATCCACAGGTGTCGTGCATGAACACACGACGTAACAATGGCAAAGGAAGGCATACATAGAACCAGTGATGATAACAGACCTGAGATCAGGACGGCGACGAAGAAGGCGAGAGAGACGAGTCGTAGCTGCGCCATAGAGGAAGGCTCCGGAGAAGTAAGAGGAGTTGGGGTGAGACGAAACGTCGCAGTGAGGGGCACTTTATATAGAGCCAAGTTGTCGTGTGCATGGACTGTGTACATGAGATCTGAGATAGGTGTACCGACCCAAAGGTGGCACCGTATGCAGAATGCCGAATCTGGGATCGACATGCAGCATAGGAAGGTGAATAATATGGTCCATATGCATTAATTTCTTTCCATCTATTCTAAATGAAATACACTTATCAAGATTTTGATACTCAATGACCAAGTCATTAAAATTAGAAATGAGATAAAGAGCGTTAACGGTTGGTTGTCTTCACAGTTTAATTACTACGCGGAGCTATCAACTGTTGTTGCTATCCCAGATAGAATTAGGTACGTAGGCAAAGATACTAACCCAAAAAATACATATAGGATGTCTTGTGTCTCTGGTGAAGCAGCCGTCCGTCCGTGTTGGATGGCAAAGCGAATGTTAGGTGCTGTTGATGTTTTTTCTATTCCAAAGATGGTTTTTTTTTTCTCTAAATCTTGAATCAACGAATGAATGAATAAATGCACGATGAAAATTAAATTCTTTACTAGAAACTATAATGACTTGGAACAAATCAACATAATATAATGACTTGGACCTGATAAATATAATGACTTGGACTTGAGAAACATAATGACTTGGACCTAATCAATATAATGACTTGGACATAATAATACAATGCACGATGTTAAATTCATTACGTAATATAACGACTTGGACCTAATCAATATTCAAAGTGAATGAATGATCATTAATAAGATAATATACTAGAAAATCAACATAAGATTTACTATGGTTCAACCTAAATCCATGATGAAAATTAATTTCTTTACTATACGAGATCAATTACAAAGTCATTAAGTTTTCCTCACTCAACCCTAATCCTCTTTTATACCCAATCATATAAATTTTAAAGAATTTACATCTTTTATTTCATCATCTCTAAAAACCACGGTGAACACCTTCTATGTGCACCCTAGAAAAAAAACAAAACCTAAGAGTACTCAAAGTATTCATCATATCTTACTGTTTCCCCACCAAAACTATAACATATTTACAGAAATCTCAAACCCTAAATCATAATTTTTCTATTCACGATGATTTCTCCTCGTACTAAGATTCCTTGTTCTTTTAAAACATTGGTTCTAAAAATCTTAAAATATTTATTAATCCTAACACTCCTTAGATATATTTTTTTCTAAGGGATCAATTGGGCATAAGAGACATGGTTTTCATTAGGCGGTATATATACAGATACCTATATACATATATATATATACATATATATATATACATATATATATATATATATACATATATATATATACATATATATATATATATATATACATATATATATATACATATATATATATATACATATATATATATACATATATATATATATATACATATATATATATATATATATATATACATATATATATATATATATACATATATATATATATATATATACATATATATATATATATATATATATATATATATATATACATATATATATATATATATACATATATATATATATATATATATATACATATATATATATATATACATATATATATATATACATATATATATATATACATATATATATATATATATATATATACATATATATATATATACATATATATATATACATATATATATATATATATATACATATATATATATATATATATATATACATATATATATATATATACATATATATATATATATATACATATATATATATACATATATATATATATACATATATATATATATATACATATATATATATACATATATATATATACATATATATATATATATATACATATATATATATATATATATATACATATATATATATACATATATATATATACATATATATATATACATATATATATATATATACATATATATATATATATATACATATATATATATATATATATATACATATATATATATACATATATATATATATACATATATATATATACATATATATATATACATATATATATATATACATATATATATATATATACATATATATATATACATATATATATATACATATATATATATACATATATATATATATATATACATATATATATATACATATATATATATATATATATATACATATATATATATATATACATATATATATATACATATATATATATATATATACATATATATATATATATATATATATATATATATATATATATATATACATATATATATATATATATATATATATATATATACATATATATATATATATATACATATATATATATATATACATATATATATATATATATATACATATATATATATATATACATATATATATATATATATATATATATATATATATATATATACATATACAAATGTAAATGTATTATATTATTATTATTATATTATTATTATTATATTATTATTATTATATTATTATTATTATATTATTATTATTATATTATTATTATTATTATATTATTATTATTATATTATTATTATTATATTATTATTATTATTATATTATTATTATTATATTATTATTATTATTATTATATTATTATTATTATATTATTATTATTATTATATTATTATTATTATATTATTATTATTATTATTATTATTATATTATTATTATTATATTATTATTATTATTATTATATTATTATTATTATATTATTATTATTATTATATTATTATTATTATATTATTATTATTATTATTATATTATTATTATTATTATATTATTATTATTATTATATTATTATTATTATATTATTATTATTATTATATTATTATTATTATATTATTATTATTATTATATTATTATTATTATTATTATTATATTATTATTATTATTATTATATTATTATTATTATATTATTATTATTATATTATTATTATTATATTATTATTATTATATTATTATTATTATTATATTATTATTATTATATTATTATTATTATTATTATATTATTATTATTATATTATTATTATTATTATTATATTATTATTATTATTATATTATTATTATTATTATTATATTATTATTATTATATTATTATTATTATATTATTATTATTATATTATTATTATTATTATTATTATATTATTATTATTATTATATTATTATTATTATATTATTATTATTATTATATTATTATTATTATATTATTATTATTATATTATTATTATTATATTATTATTATTATATTATTATTATTATTATATTATTATTATTATATTATTATTATTATTATATTATTATTATTATATTATTATTATTATTATTATATTATTATTATTATTATTATTATATTATTATTATTATATTATTATTATTATATTATTATTATTATTATTATATTATTATTATTATATTATTATTATTATATTATTATTATTATATTATTATTATTATTATTATTATTATTATTATTATATTATTATTATTATATTATTATTATTATATTATTATTATTATATTATTATTATTATATTATTATTATTATTATATTATTATTATTATTATTATATTATTATTATTATTATTATTATTATTATTATATTATTATTATTATATTATTATTATTATTATATTATTATTATTATATTATTATTATTATATTATTATTATTATATTATTATTATTATATTATTATTATTATATTATTATTATTATATTATTATTATTATATTATTATTATTATATTATTATTATTATATTATTATTATTATATTATTATTATTATTATTATATTATTATTATTATTATTATTATTATTATTATTATATTATTATTATTATATTATTATTATTATTATTATATTATTATTATTATTATTATTATTATTATTATTATATTATTATTATTATTATTATATTATTATTATTATTATATTATTATTATTATATTATTATTATTATTATATTATTATTATTATATTATTATTATTATATTATTATTATTATTATATTATTATTATTATTATATTATTATTATTATTATATTATTATTATTATATTATTATTATTATATTATTATTATTATATTATTATTATTATTATTATTATTATTATTATTATTATTATATTATTATTATTATTATTATATTATTATTATTATTATATTATTATTATTATATTATTATTATTATTATATTATTATTATTATTATTATTATTATATTATTATTATTATTATATTATTATTATTATATTATTATTATTATTATTATTATTATTATTATATTATTATTATTATTATTATATTATTATTATTATATTATTATTATTATATTATTATTATTATATTATTATTATTATTATTATTATATTATTATTATTATATTATTATTATTATATTATTATTATTATTATATTATTATTATTATATTATTATTATTATTATTATTATTATTATTATATTATTATTATTATTATTATTATATTATTATTATTATTATTATATTATTATTATTATATTATTATTATTATTATTATATTATTATTATTATATTATTATTATTATTATATTATTATTATTATTATTATTATATTATTATTATTATATTATTATTATTATTATTATATTATTATTATTATATTATTATTATTATTATTATTATTATATTATTATTATTATATTATTATTATTATATTATTATTATTATATTATTATTATTATATTATTATTATTATATTATTATTATTATTATATTATTATTATTATATTATTATTATTATATTATTATTATTATATTATTATTATTATTATTATTATATTATTATTATTATTATTTTAAAGCTATATATTATTTGTTAGTGAAATTTAAAATTATGAAACCAAACGTGGTTCATATTGTTATCTACGAGTTTGATTATGATTGCTTTATGAATGAGTGATCTACTAAGATCATATGAAGGTGAAATCTATCTCCATAGCTGGTGCCTTAACATGATAAGAACTTCATACCCATTATGTAGCGTGTAGCACCTTGATTTGATAAAAAAAAATTTAAGTTATTATATGATTTTTTATTTAAATTTTAATTTTATGAAAATAAAAGGGAATAATCTAATTTGTGTTCTGACCGATGAATGGACGGGACAAAACCCAACTAAGTCGACAGTATGCAATGCTTGACTCAGCCAATCGTAGACTCGACCAAGCCCGAATCGGCATGGCTTGGTCGGCTCATGTGTGACATCGATGGAACGTAGGTTTGGTGCATGATCGACACCTATTCGACTCTAGTGTAGTGGCGCTATGGGCTCGGCTTAATCCAATGGACCAAAGCTGAGTCGACAACACAACCTAGTCAAGTGAGGCCTACCGACTATGACTCATTGGAAGCCAATATGACGTAGCACACAACCAATATATTCACCAAAACTAAGTGCAATTTGCATGCATCATGTGTTGTTGGTGTGTCGGATCAAAGCTTAACCGGGTGCCTACATACATATTGAGCCCAAATCCGAGTCTATAAAACCATTTGTAGCTTTGGTTTCATCATAGATTTGGACTAAAGTTGGCCGATGGCATATGTGGGTATTGTTTGAGTCGACCCAAGATTTTACTTTTCCCATTTCAATATATACGACATAGGTTGGCCCATTTTGTTTTGACTTGTTTTATGAGTTTAGCCCTAATTGATTCCTACTGAACCAATTTAGTTGATTTTGATCGGTTTAGAGTGCTTCTAAATTGATCTAGACCAATTTAAACTCATTTGACCCATATTAGACCTAATCAATTCTAAGTTAGATGAAGTTACGGTGATTCAAAATTAATCTTATGAGGATTATTAGTTGGTTAAATTAAATTTATTTGAATTAAGCTCGATTTGAATCGGTTGGACCAATTCAACTATGATTTAGGCCAATCAAGAGTTAATTGAGGTACGATTCTTGATGATGGTAGATCATTTATAAGTTTTGAGGTGTCGAGGTTAATTTATAAGTTTGATTATGATTTCTTGATAGATGAATGATCTACTCGGATCTTCATTAGTCATGCCTCACATGGTAAGAACATTAGGGCCATCACATGGTGGATAGCATTCATCGGATCGAATCCCATATATGATCCCTTTATCATTATTTTTTTTAATGTATATATGTAATAGCACCAACTTAAAACAAACATAAGATATGAGATTGATACAATAAAAAGATTTGAATGATCCCTCTTAATTATATGAGAGCCAATAAACTAAATAGTGATTCCCTTTATGGTTTAGCAGGTTGTCAGATGGATTCCTACTAGTCATAGGTGCCCAACAAGCCAATCACGTGAGTAATGACACGTATGACTTGACACGAATTCTTTTTGCTTATTATATTTTGACATTTATCACTTTATATTGTTCGTTACATATATGCATGTATATATTATGATGTTTTTGGATCTGTGCAATGAGAATCAGATCATGATGAGATCACGATAATGAGACCGATTCACCTTTAAACACATATTCTAAATAATTCCGGTCATAGGTTACTCGAGAGGGACATCGTGATAACCAGACAGACTGGTCTGACTGTAAACCCGTCCATATGATAGATGTAGCTGGTCTCATAACTGCTCGTGTGGGAATACTAGGGATACAATACAGGTGCTCATTGGAGAATAAGTTCACTGATTGATCCGCTTACGGAATACTTGATGGTTGATGATGCCTTATTATCAGATAGCGATTCCATAGTCCTAGTGGTGTATCTGGTCCTTAGACTTGAGACACCAAGGATGTCCTATATGAGTGCTCCACTCTTTGATGCCAGACTTATAGGTTTGTATGTCCCAGATCTAGTACAACTAGTCATTCGGAGTGGTAGTCGACCTTACGAGGGCTATTGAGTGTTGATAGAGGATCATCCACTCTCGGCGTCATACAAGGAATATCCCATGTGTTCTTGCTCAGACAAATCCCTGGCCAGGGTCATTCGGGTTAAGAGAGAAAAAGTTTCCGGGAGAATCCGATTAGAGCAAGACTGGAGTAGAAACCGTATGGTTCTGACAGCATCATGCCCGATATATGGTCTCTGGGATATTAGATGGATGAGAGACTATAGGTATACGGTAACTGAGGACAGAAGGTCCAATGGATTGGATTCTCCTATATCATCTGGAGACTACGGCGTAGTAGCCTAGTACGTCCGTAGTCGACGAGTCGAGTGAATTATTACAAAGATTATTATTCACTGAGCCAAAAGGAGTTCTGACATCTATGACTCACGACCAGCTCGATATTGGGCCTAAATGGTCACACACATATAGTAGGCATTGTGATGAGTAGAGGTTCGGATATGAGATATCCGTCGGAGCCCTATCTTATTGAATATCTAATAAGTCTCTGAATTATTGGATCCCATGGACGAGATCCAATAAGAGCCCATGAGAGATTATTGGATAGAGATTCACTAATCTAAAAGGCTTGGGTAATTAGATGTAGATCTAATACCCACTAGGGGAGGATCCATTATGGTTTGACAGGGAGCCAATATAAATAGGAGGGATTCGGAGCCTCATACGCTAGAGCCTTTGCTTGCCGCTCCTATTCTCCAACCCCCACCTTGTCCACCTCAGAGCAGGCCTACAGTTTTGAGGAGCGTCGTCGCAGCCCTGCTGTGTGGATCACTCCCAGAGAGGAGGACGCTTGACTTCGTTCACCCTCTCCTAGAGATCTACAAGGAAACATGGATATACAATCTCCCTAGGTAACACAATCTATTCTATATGCAGTTTGTTTTGCGGATTTTTTGCGTACCAATCTTCGTATGACGATGAACATCTCTTTGGGAATAGGGGGTTTTGTTTTCTTGTTATTCCGATGTCGCCCCTAAGATTTCCTAACAATTCCTCGATATGCTATTGGAAGATCTATGTTTTTACTTTAGTGGATAAGAAATATTATTTTATCTGCTATTGGGAGTATGATATGAATTTCATCTACAATTGGGAGAGAATCTAGCCCAAGAGCATCTTCATTTGCAGTTAAGAATATATTTTATTAGATACATACCCTCTCACATAAACATTGAAAAATACAAACTTGCATCATCCGTAGATCCCTAGAGGATAACCTTCTCTAGAATATAATATATTCTCATTTGCTGTTAAGAGTATATTCTATCATATACATATACTCTCACATAAATGCTGAAAAATATATACTAGCATTCTCTCTATAGGATAACATTCTAGACCCTAGATCCAACAGCACCTAAGGTGCTCTTACCATTTATCATATTCTGCATATACTTGAGAAATAAGAAAAAGTAAACCTTAAATTATTTTAGAATCGCAACATAGTATAATTTCATAGTTGTGTTGCATGCATTCTGTTCTCTAGATCGATCGATGATGAACAAAAAAAAAAGGTAGAAGTCGAATAACATTTAGGTAGGAATTCAAGGACTCTTTTAATGTTCTTCTTCTGTCAACGAGACAAGACGAAGCGCGTCTTTAACTTACATCCGTTTAAAGGGCAGAAGGTGATATCGTAGTTAGCCCCCACACAGGAGAAGGTGCTGGTCCTATCATCATAAGCATAACTATATGCTTGAGGACATGCATTCTTGAAGATCTGGGAGTAGTCGGTGGTGTTGCAAGTGTCCGGGCTACCGTACTGGCCCCTGCAGCAGTACTCGTCCGTGTTGAAGGCTAAGCATGCGCTCTTGCACCCCACCACGCGGGGGTCCGGCGCTGTTATCCGCAACTCCTGGGGGCACAGCACGTCGACGTTCACCAGGGCACGACGTGCTGTTGCAATTCGGCCCCCCGCTGGGAACGACCAACACCGGCAAGTTGAAGCCGTCGACGCAGCTCACGTCGTAGAAATCCTTGCCTCCGTAGCCCTGCAGGGTGAACTCGATGAGCGTGGTCGGCGGCGCTCCTCCCGCCCCATTGCAGGCCACCTGCCCAGTGCCCGCAGTCCCCGGTGATGCACGAGGAATTTGCCCGCCGAGTCGGTGGAACACGTTTGCCGAGCCCACAGCCGGCTCCCCAGGCGGGTGGCGCATCCAGTGAAAAGGAGGCGCCACTGTCCAGCTGGAATCCGGTCTGGGAAAGAGCACCTTTGTCGGAATTGGCCCAACGAGGCAGGCCAATAGTGAAGGAGCAGTTGTTCTTGAAGCTAAAGGTGGCGGAGTGTGCGCCTGAAGAAGCATCAACAAGTATCATGCATGGACGAATGACATAACAATGTCAAGGGAAGGCATACATAGAACCAATGATCACGGACCTGAGATCAGGATGGCGACGAAGAAGGCGAGAGAGACGGTGCTGCGACTAAAGTTCTGCTTCGCCTGTGGGCGTCAAAGGGCAGAGGGGAAAGGCCAGTTTGAGCAAGTCATGTCGCAGCCAAATCTCAACTTTGGTATGTAGCTGGTGCAGATCAGAGCCAGCTCGTGGGTTTTCTTCTTTTGTTGTGTGTTTGTTACTCGAGTCGTGGGTCCAACCTTATTATTATTATTATTATTATTATTATTATTATTATTATTATTATTATTATTATTATTATTATTATTATTATTATTATTATTATTATTATTATTATTATTATTATTATTATTATTATTATTATTATTATTATTATTATTATTATTATTATTATTATTATTATTATTATTATTATTATTATTATTATTATTATTATTATTATTATTATTATTATTATTATTATTATTATTATTATTATTATTATTATTATTATTATTATTATTATTATTATTATTATTATTATTATTATTATTATTATTATTATTATTATTATTATTATTATTATTATTATTATTATTATTATTATTATTATTATTATTATTATTATTATTATTATTATTATTATTATTATTATTATTATTATTATTATTATTATTATTATTATTATTATTATTATTATTATTATTATTATTATTATTATTATTATTATTATTATTATTATTATTATTATTATTATTATTATTATTATTATTATTATTATTATTATTATTATTATTATTATTATTATTATTATTATTATTATTATTATTATTATTATTATTATTATTATTATTATTATTATTATTATTATTATTATTATTATTATTATTATTATTATTATTATTATTATTATTATTATTATTATTATTATTATTATTATTATTATTATTATTATTATTATTATTATTATTATTATTATTATTATTATTATTATTATTATTATTATTATTATTATTATTATTATTATTATTATTATTATTATTATTATTATTATTATTATTATTATTATTATTATTATTATTATTATTATTATTATTATTATTATTATTATTATTATTATTATTATTATTATTATTATTATTATTATTATTATTATTATTATTATTATTATTATTATTATTATTATTATTATTATTATTATTATTATTATTATTATTATTATTATTATTATTATTATTATTATTATTATTATTATTATTATTATTATTATTATTATTATTATTATTATTATTATTATTATTATTATTATTATTATTATTATTATTATTATTATTATTATTATTATTATTATTATTATTATTATTATTATTATTATTATTATTATTATTATTATTATTATTATTATTATTATTATTATTATTATTATTATTATTATTATTATTATTATTATTATTATTATTATTATTATTATTATTATTATTATTATTATTATTATTATTATTATTATTATTATTATTATTATTATTATTATTATTATTATTATTATTATTATTATTATTATTATTATTATTATTATTATTATTATTATTATTATTATTATTATTATTATTATTATTATTATTATTATTATTATTATTATTATTATTATTATTATTATTATTATTATTATTATTATTATTATTATTATTATTATTATTATTATTATTATTATTATTATTATTATTATTATTATTATTATTATTATTATTATTATTATTATTATTATTATTATTATTATTATTATTATTATTATTATTATTATTATTATTATTATTATTATTATTATTATTATTATTATTATTATTATTATTATTATTATTATTATTATTATTATTATTATTATTATTATTATTATTATTATTATTATTATTATTATTATTATTATTATTATTATTATTATTATTATTATTATTATTATTATTATTATTATTATTATTATTATTATTATTATTATTATTATTATTATTATTATTATTATTATTATTATTATTATTATTATTATTATTATTATTATTATTATTATTATTATTATTATTATTATTATTATTATTATTATTATTATTATTATTATTATTATTATTATTATTATTATTATTATTATTATTATTATTATTATTATTATTATTATTATTATTATTATTATTATTATTATTATTATTATTATTATTATTATTATTATTATTATTATTATTATTATTATTATTATTATTATTATTATTATTATTATTATTATTATTATTATTATTATTATTATTATTATTATTATTATTATTATTATTATTATTATTATTATTATTATTATTATTATTATTATTATTATTATTATTATTATTATTATTATTATTATTATTATTATTATTATTATTATTATTATAGTGAATTTTCTCTAGTTTACTATGTGATTTTTATCACATAAATCTTGATGTTCTATTTGACCGTGATTTTCATTTAATTTTGCTATGTGTTACCATATATTTATATTTGTTCGTTCCTTTGTTTATGTCATCAGACAGCCAACGTGTTGTATGCTTTTTGTTCCCTAGAAATGATCCATGTCCAAAGCAAGAAAGATGGAAGTCAAATGACACGAATAGAACTTTGAAACTCTTCTTTTATTTTTGCTCTCTCTCGAGAGCCAAAGCGAGATAAGAAGAAGCTTGTGATAGATGTACGTTGGTTTCAAGGGCAGTAGGTGATATCGTAATTAGCCCCCACGCAGGTGAAGGTGCTGCTCTTGTCGTCATAAGCATAACTATAAGCTTGAGGACACGCATCCTTGAACATCTTGGAGTAGCTGGTGGGCTTGCATGTGTCCGGGCTACCGTACTGGCCCCTGCAGCAGTACTCGTCCGTGTCGAAGGCTAAGCATGCGCTCTTGCACCCCACCACGCTCCCGTCCGGCGCCACCATCTGCAACTCCGCGGGGCACCGCGCGTTGATGTTCGTCCGGCACGACGTGCTGTCGCAGTTCGACCCCCCGCTGGGAACGACCGACACCGGCACGTTGAAGCCGTCGACGCAGCTCACGTCGTAGAAATCCTTGCCTCCGTCGCCCTGCAGGGTGAACTCGACGAGCGTGGTCGGCGGCGCTCCTCCCGCCCCATTGCACGCCACCTGCCCAGTGCCGCAGTCCCCGGAGAGGCACGAGAATCTACCGGACGAGTCGGTGGAACATCTTTGCCGAGCCCACAGCCGGCCTCCCCAGGCGGGTGGCGCATCCAGTGAAAAGGAGGCGCCACTGTCCAGCTGGAATCCGGTCTGGGAAAGAGCACCTTTGTCGGAATTGGCCAGCGAGGCAGGCCAAACAGGGTCGGGGCAGTTGTTCTTGAAGTTAAAGGTGGTGGAGTGCGCGCCTGAAGAAGCATCCACAGGTGTCGTGCATGAACACACGACGTAACAATGGCAAAGGAAGGCATACATAGAACCAGTGATGATAACAGACCTGAGATCAGGACGGCGACGAAGAAGGCGAGAGAGACGAGTCGTAGCTGCGCCATAGAGGAAGGCTCCGGAGAAGTAAGAGGAGTTGGGGTGAGACGAAACGTCGCAGTGAGGGGCACTTTATATAGAGCCAAGTTGTCGTGTGCATGGACTGTGTACATGAGATCTGAGATAGGTGTACCGACCCAAAGGTGGCACCGTATGCAGAATGCCGAATCTGGGATCGACATGCAGCATAGGAAGGTGAATAATATGGTCCATATGCATTAATTTCTTTCCATCTATTCTAAATGAAATACACTTATCAAGATTTTGATACTCAATGACCAAGTCATTAAAATTAGAAATGAGATAAAGAGCGTTAACGGTTGGTTGTCTTCACAGTTTAATTACTACGCGGAGCTATCAACTGTTGTTGCTATCCCAGATAGAATTAGGTACGTAGGCAAAGATACTAACCCAAAAAAATACATATAGGATGTCTTGTGTCTCTGGTGAAGCAGCCGTCCGTCCGTGTTGGATGGCAAAGCGAATGTTAGGTGCTGTTGATGTTTTTTCTATTCCAAAGATGGTTTTTTTTTCTCTAAATCTTGAATCAACGAATGAATGAATAAATGCACGATGAAAATTAAATTCTTTACTATACGAGATCAATTACAAAGTCATTAAGTTTTCCTCACTCAACCCTAATCCTCTTTTATACCCAATCATATAAATTTTAAAGAATTTACATCTTTTATTTCATCATCTCTAAAAACCACGGTGAACACCTCTATATATATATATATATATATATATATATATATATATATATATATATATATATATATATATATATATATATATATATATATATATATATATATATATATATATATATATATATATATATATATATATATATATATATATATATATATATATATATATATATATATATATATATATATATATATATATATATATATATATATATATATATATATATATATATATATATATATATATATATATATATATATATATATATATATATATATATATATATATATATATATATATATATATATATATATATATATATATATATATATATATATATATATATATATATATATATATATATATATATATATATATATATATATATATATATATATATATATATATATATATATATATATATATATATATATATATATATATATATATATATATATATATATATATATATATATATATATATATATATATATATATATATATATATATATATATATATATATATATATATATATATATATATATATATATATATATATATATATATATATATATATATATATATATATATATATATATATATATATATATATATATATATATATATATATATATATATATATATATATATATATATATATATATATATATATATATATATATATATATATATATATATATATATATATATATATATATATATATATATATATATATATATATATATATATATATATATATATATATATATATATATATATATATATATATATATATATATATATATATATATATATATATATATATATATATATATATATATATATATATATATATATATATATATATATATATATATATATATATATATATATATATATATATATATATATATATATATATATATATATATATATATATATATATATATATATATATATATATATATATATATATATATATATATATATATATATATATATATATATATATATATATATATATATATATATATATATATATATATATATATATATATATATATATATATATATATATATATATATATATATATATATATATATATATATATATATATATATATATATATATATATATATATATATATATATATATATATATATATATATATATATATATATATATATATATATATATATATATATATATATATATATATATATATATATATATATATATATATATATATATATATATATATATATATATATATATATATATATATATATATATATATATATATATATATATATATATATATATATATATATATATATATATATATATATATATATATATATATATATATATATATATATATATATATATATATATATATATATATATATATATATATATATATATATATATATATATATATATATATATATTGTCACGTTAGATACGTTACTTTTATCCTGAATAAACAAATTGAGTGCAGAAGGAATGCTTTGGGCTTGGTCAATGGTTCAGATATTTTTACGTCTTAAGCAAATGTGAATGTATGATATGCTAAAACTACATATTAATCACATCCGACAGAAATATTTTCTGATGACGCGTCATATCATGCAAATATGTACCATCTATACATTTGCTCTCACAACCGTATCATATGCAGATGCTTGCCGGAGTGGTGAAGTGCTTCGCTCTCAATTTTTCGTTCTAATAGGAGTTTGATGTCGAGCTCACAGGTAAATTGCTTGGATTATAAGGCTGGGTTTGAGCATCGAGAGAGAGAAGCTGGATTCTAACGTATCGGTTTCTTCTCTTCCGACCTATCGAGATCGAGAACCTCGACCCAGGCCATGCCTCCTTCACTTGAGGGTGCGATCGACATGAGCAAATAATCAACTTAAAGGTGTGATTGAATTGAAAGCATGATTATGTATGACCGACTCGCTGGTACAATCATTTTGAGAGTGAGGTCGATTTGATTGTTGGTGATTATGTTAAGAGTAATCCTCTTAAAAATATTATTATTATTATTATTATTATTATTATTATTATTATTATTATTATTATTATTATTATTATTATTATTATTATTATTATTATTATTATTATTATTATTATTATTATTATTATTATTATTATTATTATTATTATTATTATTATTATTATTATTATTATTATTATTATTATTATTATTATTATTATTATTATTATTATTATTATTATTATTATTATTATTATTATTATTATTATTATTATTATTATTATTATTATTATTATTATTATTATTATTATTATTATTATTATTATTATTATTATTATTATTATTATTATTATTATTATTATTATTATTATTATTATTATTATTATTATTATTATTATTATTATTATTATTATTATTATTATTATTATTATTATTATTATTATTATTATTATTATTATTATTATTATTATTATTATTATTATTATTATTATTATTATTATTATTATTATTATTATTATTATTATTATTATTATTATTATTATTATTATTATTATTATTATTATTATTATTATTATTATTATTATTATTATTATTATTATTATTATTATTATTATTATTATTATTATTATTATTATTATTATTATTATTATTATTATTATTATTATTATTATTATTATTATTATTATTATTATTATTATTATTATTATTATTATTATTATTATTATTATTATTATTATTATTATTATTATTATTATTATTATTATTATTATTATTATTATTATTATTATTATTATTATTATTATTATTATTATTATTATTATTATTATTATTATTATTATTATTATTATTATTATTATTATTATTATTATTATTATTATTATTATTATTATTATTATTATTATTATTATTATTATTATTATTATTATTATTATTATTATTATTATTATTATTATTATTATTATTATTATTATTATTATTATTATTATTATTATTATTATTATTATTATTATTATTATTATTATTATTATTATTATTATTATTATTATTATTATTATTATTATTATTATTATTATTATTATTATTATTATTATTATTATTATTATTATTATTATTATTATTATTATTATTATTATTATTATTATTATTATTATTATTATTATTATTATTATTATTATTATTATTATTATTATTATTATTATTATTATTATTATTATTATTATTATTATTATTATTATTATTATTATTATTATTATTATTATTATTATTATTATTATTATTATTATTATTATTATTATTATTATTATTATTATTATTATTATTATTATTATTATTATTATTATTATTATTATTATTATTATTATTATTATTATTATTATTATTATTATTATTATTATTATTATTATTATTATTATTATTATTATTATTATTATTATTATTATTATTATTATTATTATTATTATTATTATTATTATTATTATTATTATTATTATTATTATTATTATTATTATTATTATTATTATTATTATTATTATTATTATTATTATTATTATTATTATTATTATTATTATTATTATTATTATTATTATTTTGATTATAATGATTATTTAATTTTATTTTGATCTCTCTATCTTCTGAGTGTTTCACAATATGTTATCTGGAACTTTTATGTATTACAGGAATCTTTTTATATGAATTAAATAATTTTATTCATAGGAATAGTTTTTAAATATTTTTTGGTTATGTTTCTGTTTTGAATAAACTACTCTTCATGTTTAGAATTTTATCTGTTTAGTCAGAACTTTTCAAGTATTTTTAGGTATTAATTTGGAATTATGGACTTGAATGCTATTTTTGATTCATAAAGATATATTTTGAACATTTTTTATTATGTTTCTGTTTTGAATAAACTACTCTTCATGTTTAGAATTTTATCTGTTTAGTCAGAACTTTTCAAGTATTTTTAGGTATTAATTTGGAATTATGGACTTGAATGCTATTTTTGATTCATAAAGATATATTTTGAACATTTTTTATTATGTTTCTGTTTTGAATAAACTACTCTTCATGTTTAGAATTTTATCTGTTTAGTCAGAACTTTTCAATTATTATTATTATTATTATTATTATTATTATTATTATTATTATTATTATTATTATTATTATTATTATTATTATTATTATTATTATTATTATTATTATTATTATTATTATTATTATTATTATTATTATTATTATTATTATTATTATTATTATTATTATTATTATTATTATTATTATTATTATTATTATTATTATTATTATTATTATTATTATTATTATTATTATTATTATTATTATTATTATTATTATTATTATTATTATTATTATTATTATTATTATTATTATTATTATTATTATTATTATTATTATTATTATTATTATTATTATTATTATTATTATTATTATTATTATTATTATTATTATTATTATTATTATTATTATTATTATTATTATTATTATTATTATTATTATTATTATTATTATTATTATTATTATTATTATTATTATTATTATTATTATTATTATTATTATTATTATTATTATTATTATTATTATTATTATTATTATTATTATTATTATTATTATTATTATTATTATTATTATTATTATTATTATTATTATTATTATTATTATTATTATTATTATTATTATTATTATTATTATTATTATTATTATTATTATTATTATTATTATTATTATTATTATTATTATTATTATTATTATTATTATTATTATTATTATTATTATTATTATTATTATTATTATTATTATTATTATTATTATTATTATTATTATTATTATTATTATTATTATTATTATTATTATTATTATTATTATTATTATTATTATTATTATTATTATTATTATTATTATTATTATTATTATTATTATTATTATTATTATTATTATTATTATTATTATTATTATTATTATTATTATTATTATTATTATTATTATTATTATTATTATTATTATTATTATTATTATTATTATTATTATTATTATTATTATTATTATTATTATTATTATTATTATTATTATTATTATTATTATTATTATTATTATTATTATTATTATTATTATTATTATTATTATTATTATTATTATTATTATTATTATTATTATTATTATTATTATTATTATTATTATTATTATTATTATTATTATTATTATTATTATTATTATTATTATTATTATTATTATTATTATTATTATTATTATTATTATTATTATTATTATTATTATTATTATTATTATTATTATTATTATTATTATTATTATTATTATTATTATTATTATTATTATTATTATTATTATTATTATTATTATTATTATTATTATTATTATTATTATTATTATTATTATTATTATTATTATTATTATTATTATTATTATTATTATTATTATTATTATTATTATTATTATTATTATTATTATTATTATTATTATTATTATTATTATTATTATTATTATTATTATTATTATTATTATTATTATTATTATTATTATTATTATTATTATTATTATTATTATTATTATTATTATTATTATTATTATTATTATTATTATTATTATTATTATTATTATTATTATTATTATTATTATTATTATTATTATTATTATTATTATTATTATTATTATTATTATTATTATTATTATTATTATTATTATTATTATTATTATTATTATTATTATTATTATTATTATTATTATTATTATTATTATTATTATTATTATTATTATTATTATTATTATTATTATTATTATTATTATTATTATTATTATTATTATTATTATTATTATTATTATTATTATTATTATTATTATTATTATTATTATTATTATTATTATTATTATTATTATTATTATTATTATTATTATTATTATTATTATTATTATTATTATTATTATTATTATTATTATTATTATTATTATTATTATTATTATTATTATTATTATTATTATTATTATTATTATTATTATTATTATTATTATTATTATTATTATTATTATTATTATTATTATTATTATTATTATTATTATTATTATTATTATTATTATTATTATTATTATTATTATTATTATTATTATTATTATTATTATTATTATTATTATTATTATTATTATTATTATTATTATTATTATTATTATTATTATTATTATTATTATTATTATTATTATTATTATTATTATTATTATTATTATTATTATTATTATTATTATTATTATTATTATTATTATTATTATTATTATTATTATTATTATTATTATTATTATTTTTAATGTATATATGTAATACCACCAACTTAAAACAAACATAAGATATGAGATTGATGCAATAAAAAGATTTGAATGATCCCTCTTAATTATATGAGAGCCAATAAACTAAATAGTGATTCCCTTAAGGTTTAGCAGGCTGTCAGATGGATTCCTGTTAGTCATAGGTGCTCAACAAGCCAATCATGTGAGTGATGACACGTATGACTTGACACGAAATCTTTTTGCTTATTATATTTTGACATTTATCACTTTATATTGTCCATTGCATATATGCATGTGTATATTATGATGTTTTTGGAGTTGTGCAATGGGAATCAGATCATGATGAGAACACAATAATGAGACCGATTCACCTTTAAACACAGATCCTAAATAATCCCGGTCATAGATTACTCGAGAGGGACATCGTGATAACTGGACAGACTAGTGTGCTGTATACCCGTCCATATGATGGATGCGGTTAGTCTCATAGCTGCTCGTGTGGGAACACTAAGGATACAGTACATGTGCTTATTGGAGAATGAGTTCACTGATTGATCCGCTTACGGAATACTGGATGGTTGATGATGCCTTTTTGTCAGACAACGATTCCGTAGTCCTAGTGGTGTATCTGGTCCTTAGACTTGAGACACCAAGGATGTCCTGTATGAGTGCTCCACTCTTTGATACCAGACTTATATGTTTGGATGTCCCAGATCAAGTACAATTGATCATTGGGAGTGGCAATCGACCTTACGAGTGCTATTGAGTGTCGATAGAGGATCATCCACTCTCAGCGTCTTGAGAAGAATATCCCATGTCTTCTTGCTCAGACAAATCCCTGGCTAGGGTCATTCGGGTTGAGAGAGAAAATGTTTTCCGGAGAATCCGATTAGAGCGAGACTCGAGTAGAAACCATATGGGTCTGACAGCACCATGCCCGATATATGGTCTTTGGGATATTAGATCGATTAAAGACTATAGGTACATGATAATTGAGAACAGACAGGTCCAATGGATTAGATTCCCCTGTATCGTCTAGGGACTACGGCGTAGTTGCCTAGTACGTCCGTGGTCGATGAGTCGAGTGAATTATTACATAGATAATAATTCACTAAGCCAGAAGGAGTTCTGACAGCTATGACTCACGGCCAGCTCGATATTGGGCCTAAAGAGTCATACACATATGATAGACATTGCGATGAGTAGAGGTTCGGATATGAGATATCCGCCGGAGCCTCTATCTTATTGGATATCCAGTAAGTCCCTGAATTATTGGATCCCATGGACGACATCCAATAAGAGTCCATGAGAGATTATTGGATAGAGATTCACTAATCTAAAAGGCTTGGGTAATTGGATGCAGATCTAATACCCACTAGGGGAGGATCCATTATGGTTTGACAGGGAGCCTATATAAATAGGAGGGATTCAGAGCCTCATAGGCCAGAGCCTTTACTTGCCTCTCCTATTCTCCCCCCCCACTCTCCACCTCAGAGCAGGCCTAGAGTTTTGAGAAGCGTCGTCGCAGCCCTGTTGTGTGGATCACTCCTAGAGAGGAGGACGCTTGACTTCGTTCAGCCTCTCCTAAAGATCTGCAAGGAAACATGGATATACGATCTCCCTATGTAACACAATCTATTCTATATGCAGTTTGTTTTGCGGATTTTTTGCGCACTTATCTTCGTACGACGATGAACATCTCTTTGGGAATAGGGGGTTTTGTTTTCTTGTTCTTCCACTGCGCATGTGATGTCGCCCCTAAGATTTTCCAACAATTCCTCGATATGCTATTGGAAGATCTATGTTTTCACTTTGGTGGATAAGAAATATTATTTTATCTGCTATTGGGAGTATGATATGAATTTCATCTACAATTGGGAGAGAATCTAGCCCAAGAGCATCTTTATTTGCTGTTAAGAGTATATTTTATTAGATACATACCCTCTCATATAAACATTGAAAAGTACAAACTTGCATCATCTCTAGATCCCTAGAGGATAAATGAATGATCTACTCGGATGAATGACCTACTCGGATCTTCATTAGTCATGCCTCACATGGTAAGAACTTTATGGCCATCACATGATGGGTAGCATTCATCTGATATTATCTGAATTATTCATGATTTATTGAACTTATAATTTTAAAAACACTAGTTATTGATATTTAATTCATGAAAAAAATTGTTTTTGAATCTTGTTGATTATGTATCTATGCTGAATAAGTTAGGCTATATTTTCTCTACCCTGAAATATGTTCATCTGATATTATCTGAATTATTCATGATTTATTGAACTTATAATTTTAAAAACACTAGTTATTGATATTTAATTCATGAAAAAAATTGTTTTTGAATCTTGTTGATTATGTATCTATGCTGAATAAGTTAGGCTATATTTTCTCTACCCTGAAATATGTTCATCTGATATTATCTGAATTATTCATGATTTATTGAACTTATAATTTTAAAAACACTAGTTATTGATATTTAATTCATGAAAAAAATTGTTTTTGAATCTTGTTGATTATGTATCTATGCTGAATAAGTTAGGCTATATTTTCTCTACCCTGAAATATGTTCATCTGATATTATCTGAATTATTCATGATTTATTGAACTTATAATTTTAAAAACACTAGTTATTGATATTTAATTCATGAAAAAAATTGTTTTTGAATCTTGTTGATTATGTATCTATGCTGAATAAGTTAGGCTATATTTTCTCTACCCTGAAATATGTTCATCTGATATTATCTGAATTATTCATGATTTATTGAACTTATAATTTTAAAAACACTAGTTATTGATATTTAATTCATGAAAAAAATTGTTTTTGAATCTTGTTGATTATGTATCTATGCTGAATAAGTTAGGCTATATTTTCTCTACCCTGAAATATGTTCATCTGATATTATCTGAATTATTCATGATTTATTGAACTTATAATTTTAAAAACACTAGTTATTGATATTTAATTCATGAAAAAAATTGTTTTTGAATCTTGTTGATTATGTATCTATGCTGAATAAGTTAGGCTATATTTTCTCTACCCTGAAATATGTTCATCTGATATTATCTGAATTATTCATGATTTATTGAACTTATAATTTTAAAAACACTAGTTATTGATATTTAATTCATGAAAAAAATTGTTTTTGAATCTTGTTGATTATGTATCTATGCTGAATAAGTTAGGCTATATTTTCTCTACCCTGAAATATGTTCATCTGATATTATCTGAATTATTCATGATTTATTGAACTTATAATTTTAAAAACACTAGTTATTGATATTTAATTCATGAAAAAAATTGTTTTTGAATCTTGTTGATTATGTATCTATGCTGAATAAGTTAGGCTATATTTTCTCTACCCTGAAATATGTTCATCTGATATTATCTGAATTATTCATGATTTATTGAACTTATAATTTTAAAAACACTAGTTATTGATATTTAATTCATGAAAAAAATTGTTTTTGAATCTTGTTGATTATGTATCTATGCTGAATAAGTTAGGCTATATTTTCTCTACCCTGAAATATGTTCATCTGATATTATCTGAATTATTCATGATTTATTGAACTTATAATTTTAAAAACACTAGTTATTGATATTTAATTCATGAAAAACAGTTTTGTAATATAATAAATTATGTTTTTGCTTTTATTTAAATTTTAAATTTTATGAAAACAAAAGGTGGTTAATCTTATTTGTTTTGAAATTTTAAATTTTATGAAAACAAAAGGTGGTTAATCTTATTTGTTTTGAAATTTTAAATTTTATGAAAACAAAAGGTGGTTAATCTTATTTGTTTTGATCTACGAGTTTGATTATGATTGCTTTATGAATGAGTGATCTACTAAGATCATATGAAGGTGACATCTATCTCCATTAGCGGTGCCTTACATGATAAGAACTTCATACCCATTATGTAGCGTGTAGCACCTTGATTTTGATAAAAAAAAATTTAAGTTATTATATGATTTTTTATTTAAATTTTAAAATTTTATGAAAACAAAAGGTGGTTAATCTTATTTGTTTTGAAATTTTAAAATTTTATGAAAACAAAAGGTGGTTAATCTTATTTGTTTTGAAATTTTAAAATTTTATGAAAACAAAAGGTGGTTAATCTTATTTGTTTTGAAATTTTAAAATTTTATGAAAACAAAAGGTGGTTAATCTTATTGTTTTGTATCTACGGTTGATTATGATTGGCTTTATGAAATGAGTGATCTACTAAGATCATATGAAGGTGACATCTATCTCCATTAGTGGTGCCTTACATGATAAGAACTTCATCACCCATTATGTAGCGTGTAGCACCTTGCATTTTGATAAAAAAAAATTTAAGTTATTATATGATTTTTTATTTAAATTTAAATTTTATGAAAATAAAAAGGGAATACTCTAATTTGTGTCTGACCGATGAATGGACCGGGACAAACCCAACTAAGCCGACAGTATGCAATGCTTGACTCAGCCAATCGTAGACTCGACATAAGCCCGAATCGGCATGGCTTGGTCGGCTCATGTGTGACATCGATTGGACGTAGGTTTGGTGCATGATCGACACCTATTAGACTCTAGTGTAGTGGCGTTATGGGCTCGGCTTAATCCAATGGACCAAAGCTGAGTCGACAACACAACCTAGTCAAGTGAGGCCTACCGACTATGACTCATTGGAAGCCAATATGACGTAGCACACAACCAATATATTCACCAAAACTAAGTGCAATTTGCATGCATCATGTGTTGTTGGTGTGTCGGATCAAAGCTTAACCGGGTGCCTACATACATATTGAGCCCAAATCCGAGTCTATAAAACCATTTGTAGCTTTGGTTTCCTCATAGATTTGGACTAAAGTTGGCCGATGGCATATGTGGGTATTGTTTGAGTCGACCCAAGATTTTACTTTTCCCATTTCGATGTATACGACATAGGTTGGCCCATTTTGTTTTAACTTGTTTTATGAGTTTAGCCCTAATTGATTCCTACTGAACCAATTTAGTTGATTTTGATCGGTTTAGAGTGCTTCTGAATTGATCTAGACCAATTTAAACTCATTTGACCCATATTAGACCTAATCAATTCTAAGTTAGATGAAGTTACGGTGATTCAAAATTAATCTTATGAGGATTATTAGTTGGTTAAATTAAATTTATTTGAATTAAGCTCGATTTGAATCGGTTGGACCAATTCAACTATGATTTAGGCCAATCAAGAGTTAATTGAGGTACGATTCTTGATGATGGTAGATCATTTATAAGTTTTGAGGTGTCGAGGTTAATTTATAAGTTTGATTATGATTTCTTGATAGATGAATGATCTACTCGGATCTTCATTAGTCATGCCTCACATGGTAAGAACATTAGGGCCATCACATGGTGGATAGCATTCATCGGATCGAATCCCATATATGATCCCTTTATCATTATTTTTTTTAATGTATATATGTAATAGCACCAACTTAAAACAAACATAAGATATGAGATTGATACAATAAAAAGATTTGAATAATCCCTTTTAATTATATGAGAGCCAATAAACTAAATAGTGATTCCCTTTATGGTTTAGCAGGTTGTCAGATGGATTCCTACTAGTCATAGGTGCCCAACAAGCCAATCACGTGAGTGATGACACGTATGACTTGACACGAATTCTTTTTGCTTATTATATTTTGACATTTATCACTTTATATTGTTCGTTACATATATGCATGTATATGTTATGATGTTTTTGGATCTGTGCAATGAGAATCAGATCATGATGAGATCACGATAATGAGACCGATTCACCTTTAAACACATATTCTAAATAATTCCGGTCATAGGTTACTCGAGAGGGACATCGTGATAACCAGACAAATCGGTGTGCTGTATACCCATCCATATGATGGATGCAGCTGATCTCATAGCTGCTCGTGTGGGAATACTATGGATACAATACAGGTGCTCATTGTAGATCCCTAGAGGATAACCTTCTATAGAATATAATATATTCTCATTTGCTGTTAAGAGTATATTTTATTAGATACATACCCTCTCACATAAACATTGAAAAATACAAACTTGCATCATTTGTAGATCCCTAGAGGATAACCTTCTATAGAATATAATATATTCTCATTTGCTGTTAAGAGTATATTTTATTAGATACATACCCTCTCACATAAACATTGAAAAATACAAACTTGCATCATTTGTAGATCCCTAGAGGATAACCTTCTATAGAATATAATATATTCTCATTTGCTGTTAAGAGTATATTTTATTAGATACATACCCTCTCACATAAACATTGAAAAATACAAACTTGCATCATTTGTAGATCCCTAGAGGATAACCTTCTATAGAATATAATATATTCTCATTTGCTGTTAAGAGTATATTTTATTAGATACATACCCTCTCACATAAACATTGAAAAATACAAACTTGCATCATTTGTAGATCCCTAGAGGATAACCTTCTATAGAATATAATATATTCTCATTTGCTGTTAAGAGTATATTTTATTAGATACATACCCTCTCACATAAACATTGAAAAATACAAACTTGCATCATTTGTAGATCCCTAGAGGATAACCTTCTATAGAATATAATATATTCTCATTTGCTGTTAAGAGTATATTTTATTAGATACATACCCTCTCACATAAATGCTGAAAAATATATACTAGCATTCTCTCTATATCTTTAGAGGATAACCTTCTATAGAATATAATATATTCTCATTTGCTGTTAAGAGTATATTTTATTAGATACATACCCTCTCACATAAACATTGAAAAATACAAACTTGCATCATTTGTAGATCCCTAGAGGATAACCTTCTATAGAATATAATATATTCTCATTTGCTGTTAAGAGTATATTTTATTAGATACATACCCTCTCACATAAACATTGAAAAATACAAACTTGCATCATTTGTAGATCCCTAGAGGATAACCTTCTATAGAATATAATATATTCTCATTTGCTGTTAAGAGTATATTTTATTAGATACATACCCTCTCACATAAACATTGAAAAATACAAACTTGCATCATCCTTAGAGGATAACCTTCTATAGAATATAATATATTCTCATTTGCTGTTAAGAGTATATTTTATTAGATACATACCCTCTCACATAAACATTGAAAAATACAAACTTGCATCATCCCTAGAGGATAACCTTCTATAGAATATAATATATTCTCATTTGCTGTTAAGAGTATATTTTATTAGATACATACCCTCTCACATAAACATTGAAAAATACAAACTTGCATCATTTGTAGATCCCTAGAGGATAACCTTCTATAGAATATAATATATTCTCATTTGCTGTTAAGAGTATATTTTATTAGATACATACCCTCTCACATAAACATTGAAAAATACAAACTTGCATCATCCTTAGAGGATAACCTTCTATAGAATATAATATATTCTCATTTGCTGTTAAGAGTATATTTTATTAGATACATACCCTCTCACATAAATGCTGAAAAATATATACTAGCATTCTCTCTATATCTTTAGAGGATAACATTCGTTAGAGACCCTAGATCCAACAGCACCTAAGGTATTTCTCATATTTTGCTCTTACCATTTATCATATTCTGCATATACCTGAGAAATAAGAAAAAGTAAACCTTAAATTATTTTAGAATCGCAACATAGTATAATTTCATAGTTGTGTTGCATGCATTCTGTTCTCTAGATCGATCGATGATGAACAAAAAAAAAAAAAAAAAAAAAAAAAAAAAAAAAAAAAAAAAAAAAAAAAAAAAAAAAAGGTAGAAGTCGAATAACATTTAGGTAGGAATTCAAGGACTCTTTTAATGTTCTTCTTCTGTCAACGAGACAAGACGAAGCGCGTCTTTAACTTACATCCGTTTAAAGGGCAGAAGGTGATATCGTAGTTAGCCCCCACACAGGAGAAGGTGCTGGTCCTATCATCATAAGCATAACTATATGCTTGAGGACATGCATTCCTGAAGATATGGCAGCAGTACTCGTCCGTGTTGAAGGCTAAGCATGCGCTCTTGCACCCCACCACGCGGGGGTCCGGCGCTGTTATCCGCAACTCCTGGGGGCACAGCACGTCGACGTTCACCAGGCACGACGTGCTGTTGCAATTCGGCCCCCCGCTGGGAACGACCAACACCGGCAAGTTGAAGCCGTCGACGCAGCTCACGTCGTAGAAATCCTTGCCTCCGTAGCCCTGCAGGGTGAACTCGATGAGCGTGGTCGGCGGCGCTCCTCCCGCCCCATTGCAGGCCACCTGCCCAGTGCCGCAGTCCCCGGTGATGCACGAGAATTTGCCCGCCGAGTCGGTGGAACACGTTTGCCGAGCCCACAGCCGGCCTCCCCAGGCGGGTGGCGCATCCAGTGAAAAGGAGGCGCCACTGTCCAGCTGGAATCCGGTCTGGGAAAGAGCACCTTTGTCGGAATTGGCCAACGAGGCAGGCCAAATAGTGAAGGAGCAGTTGTTCTTGAAGCTAAAGGTGTTATCATATACATATACTCTCACATAAATGCTGAAAAATATATACTAGCATTCTCTCTATAGGATAACCTTCTCTAGAATATAATATATTCTCATTTGCTGTTAAGAGTATATTTTATTAGATACATACCCTCTCACATAAACATTGAAAAATACAAACTTGCATCATTTGTAGATCCCTAGAGGATAACCTTCTCTAGAATATAATATATTCTCATTTGCTGTTAAGAGTATATTTTATTAGATACATACCCTCTCACATAAACATTGAAAAATACAAACTTGCATCATTTGTAGATCCCTAGAGGATAACCTTCTCTAGAATATAATATATTCTCATTTGCTGTTAAGAGTATATTTTATTAGATACATACCCTCTCACATAAACATTGAAAAATACAAACTTGCATCATTTGTAGATCCCTAGAGGATAACCTTCTCTAGAATATAATATATTCTCATTTGCTGTTAAGAGTATATTTTATTAGATACATACCCTCTCACATAAACATTGAAAAATACAAACTTGCATCATTTGTAGATCCCTAGAGGATAACCTTCTCTAGAATATAATATATTCTCATTTGCTGTTAAGAGTATATTTTATTAGATACATACCCTCTCACATAAACATTGAAAAATACAAACTTGCATCATTTGTAGATCCCTAGAGGATAACCTTCTCTAGAATATAATATATTCTCATTTGCTGTTAAGAGTATATTTTATTAGATACATACCCTCTCACATAAACATTGAAAAATACAAACTTGCATCATTTGTAGATCCCTAGAGGATAACCTTCTCTAGAATATAATATATTCTCATTTGCTGTTAAGAGTATATTTTATTAGATACATACCCTCTCACATAAACATTGAAAAATACAAACTTGCATCATTTGTAGATCCCTAGAGGATAACCTTCTCTAGAATATAATATATTCTCATTTGCTGTTAAGAGTATATTTTATTAGATACATACCCTCTCACATAAACATTGAAAAATACAAACTTGCATCATTTGTAGATCCCTAGAGGATAACCTTCTCTAGAATATAATATATTCTCATTTGCTGTTAAGAGTATATTTTATTAGATACATACCCTCTCACATAAACATTGAAAAATACAAACTTGCATCATTTGTAGATCCCTAGAGGATAACCTTCTCTAGAATATAATATATTCTCATTTGCTGTTAAGAGTATATTTTATTAGATACATACCCTCTCACATAAACATTGAAAAATACAAACTTGCATCATTTGTAGATCCCTAGAGGATAACCTTCTCTAGAATATAATATATTCTCATTTGCTGTTAAGAGTATATTTTATTATATACATACCCTCTCACATAAAGATTGAAAGTACAAACTTGCATCATCCCTTAGAGGATAACCTTCTATAGAATATAATATATTCTCATTTGCTGTTAAGAGTATATTTTATCATATACATATCCTCTCACATAAATGCTGAAAAATATATACTAGCATTCTCTCTATATCTTTAGAGGATAACATTCGTTAGAGACCCTAGATCCAACAGCACCTAAGGTATTTCTCATATTTTGCTCTTACCATTATCATATTCTGCATATACCTGAGAAATAAGAAAAAGTAAACCTTAAATTATTTTAGAATCGCAACATAGTATAATTTCATAGTTGTGTTGCACGCATTTTATTCTCTAGATCGATCGATGATGAACAAAAAAAAAAAAAGGTAGAAGTCGAATAACATTTAGGTAGGAATTCAAAGACTCTTTTAATGTTCTTCTTCTGTCAACGAGACAAGACGAAGCGCGTCTTTAACTTACATCCGTTTAAAGGGCAGAAGGTGATATCGTAGTTAGCCCCCACACAGGAGAAGGTGCTGGTCCTATCATCATAAGCATAACTATATGCTTGAGGACATGCATTCCTGAAGATATGGCAGCAGTACTCGTCCGTGTTGAAGGCTAAGCATGCGCTCTTGCACCCCACCACGCGGGGGTCCGGCGCTGTTATCCGCAACTCCTGGGGGCACAGCACGTTGACGTTCACCGGGCACGACGTGCTGTTGCAATTCGGCCCCCCGCTGGGAACGACCAACACCGGCAAGTTGAAGCCGTCGACGCAGCTCACGTCGTAGAAATCCTTGCCTCCGTAGCCCTGCAGGGTGAACTCGATGAGCGTGGTCGGCGGCGCTCCTCCCGCCCCATTGCAGGCCACCTGCCCAGTGCCGCAGTCCCCGGTGATGCACGAGAATTTGCCCGCCGAGTCGGTGGAACACGTTTGCCGAGCCCACAGCCGGCCTCCCCAGGCGGGTGGCGCATCCAGTGAAAAGGAGGCGCCACTGTCCAGCTGGAATCCGGTCTGGGAAAGAGCACCTTTGTCGGAATTGGCCAACGAGGCAGGCCAAATAGTGAAGGAGCAGTTGTTCTTGAAGCTAAAGGTGGCGGAGTGTGCGCCTGAAGAAGCATCAACAAGTATCATGCATGGACGAATGACATAACAATGTCAAGGGAAGGCATACATAGAACCAATGATCACGGACCTGAGATCAGGATGGCGACGAAGAAGGCGAGAGAGACGGTGCTGCGACTAAAGTTCTGCTTCGCCTGTGGGCGTCAAAGGGCAGAGGGGAAAGGCCAGTTTGAGCAAGTCATGTCGCAGCCAAATCTCAACTTTGGTATGTAGCTGGTGCAGATCAGAGCCAGCTCGTGGGTTTTCTTCTTTTGTTGTGTGTTTGTTACTCGAGTCGTGGGTCCAACCTAATTATCAGAATATTGCAGTGTTAGATTAATTAATCATTTTTTTTCTTTGAGAACATAACTCTAATTAAAATCAAATTGTTTTTTTGACCTGCAATGGCACTTTTTTAACTCTTCACACGACACCCTTGAGATCAATGCATCAGCTCAACCAGTACGAAGACATAACGTTCGAATCTACGACCACTGCGGGCCGAGGCCTGCGGAGCTGCGGCCTTGTGGGCAGTGGGTTTCGGTTTCTTTCCGCTGCATTCTTTCATTTGCGACCACTACTATCTGTTCTTTCTCGTCCGATCATCAAATCTCCCTTTCCTCTCTCTCTCTCTCTCTCTTCTCTTCCTTTTCGATCTCTCTTTGCCTACACTATTCAATAGTGCGATCGTTCGTTTTCTCTTTCTTTCTGTCGTCGTCTCCATCCTTTAGGTAGAAAAAAAAAGAACAGACTACGTTCAAGAACAAACACATATGTTTGAAGCATATAAGGTCACAAAGCATAGAAGCTCGTCCCAATCTTGGAGTCAACGTATCCACGAAAGGTGAGCCGGCCATCTTGTTGTTCTGTTCTTGTCAGATTATAATTTTCTACTTATTTATCTTATTGTATAGTTTAACAATGTTGGCTAGCCCATGGCCAACATTAGTTCAACTCATAGTAGGCTTTAACAGCCCATAGCCCACTTTCATTATTAACTTAAATCTAGATCTAATAAAGGGGGTGTGGTGGTTACGAAAAAAGATCCTCCAATACAGAGACTGTTCTCAATCATCCAATCCAAACCAGTATTCTCATCTCATGTTAGATCAGATCTATAGTAGATTCTTGCTAAAATTACTTGGAGAGATTTTGGATATTGTGCACAGTGACATAATCCTTTTATCTTAGTTATTCTTTATAATTGTTGCTCGGATTTTGGGTAAGAGACTCTGAGATTTATATATTCATTATTATTATAGTGAATTTTCTCTAGTTTACTATGTGATTTTTATCACATAAATCTTGATGTTCTATTTGACCGTGATTTTCATTTAATTTTGCTATGTGTTACCATATATTTATATTTGTTCGTTCCTTTGTTTATGTCATCAGACAGCCAACGTGTTGTATGCTTTTTGTTCCCTAGAAATGATCCATGTCCAAAGCAAGAAAGATGGAAGTCAAATGACACGAATAGAACTTTGAAACTCTTCTTTTATTTTTGCTCTCTCTCGAGAGCCAA